>JAUMGZ010237320.1:0-10790 GCA_032359645.1 Pododesmus macrochisma | reverse complement strand
CCAATCAGTCCTTCACTCTCAGAAATGCTGAGCGTTTAGCCGGGAGCGAGAATATTTACCTAGAGAAGATCACCTAACGACTTAGATTTTGACGCGGCCGGGAATCAAACTGCCTGGGATTCTAACATAAGCCTACAAAACATGAAGCGTACGTTCTACCTCTCAGTCACCACGACGGGGCCGCGGTGGCCGTATGGTTAAAGTCGCCGACTCGTAATCATAAGAGCCTTTCACTTCCTAGGTTCGATTTCCGTCCGGGGCGGCCTAATGTGAGAAAGTTGCCAGTTACTTGCCGCATGTCGGTGTGGGTTTACTCCGGTTTCCTCCACTAGTAAAACTGGCACGTCCGTAAATAACATTAGCTGTTAAACGGACAATAAGCCCTTAACACAAAAAAAAGAGTCACCATGACATGCTAGTTTATAACACGCGACTGTCTTTGAACGAGTTTTGTAGTGACACAGCCTCGCGTGCTTTCTCAATACTGTTAAAGGTGATACCGTTAATTGACTTGTTACAGTGAAAGTTTAGATATAGTGAATTTGTGTCAACATAAGAAGTAGACAAAGTGTAGATGCAAATATCACACTCGTCACACCTTGGCCAATTACCTGACCTCGGCTATCTCAAGTAAGCGGCTATGTCTATAGACTGGCTACATCCCCTGGTACGTTATATTTAGCATGTCTTTAGCACTACTTTCAAAATGTCTGCGCCCACACATATCAATAACGTAGCTTTAAATATGATGTGTACGCAAAAATGTTGGGTATGTTGGGTTTGAACTATAGTCTGATGATGTAAATATCGCACTATTTTCTATATACGTAGTGAGAGGTCTGTTTCCGGCGGAGAAATGTTAGGCGTACGTGCATATACCACTTAACCTAATACAGCCGAGGTATAGTGTGAAGTACGAATCCACCGAGGTTTGCCGATTGGTAAATATCGCTCGAAGTGTTAGTGAAATCATGGGGATATTTATATGAAGAAATGTAATTTTTTGAAAGGACATATGGAAACATTCGAAATCACAATCGACATCCCAATCACCACCACCATCCTAAACCTGACAACTTATTAAAACAACAATTTAGCATGACCTCAAGTATACAGACAAAAAAAAGATTAATTTTACTTAAAACATATTTTAGTGCCATTTTTACAAAAAAAGGAAAATAATATGCTATCAAAATATACCGCAAAAGGATTGGGAATAACTTATGTATCCCTCTCTTTGTTATATAAAGTAAAAAGTAACAATTTACATATTTAAACGTGATGGCACATTTCATAGTAAATACACAAGCTGATGTATAGATTTAAACACAAAATAGAAGGGCACTTTTTGATAATTAAATGGATAAGAATAAAGCAGAAATGGTAAGTTGAAAAGGGAAGTGGGGTGGGTATTCGGGTGGGGGGGGGGGGGGCTAATCAAATCGTTTACAGAGCTTACTAAAACTGTATACTTAGTTTATTAACATAGCATTAAAGTACTGAGTTCTCTCTGGATCCCCAAATACTAGAACATTACTGCTGATAGTATAATTATAAAGTACGAATACTCCTATATAGTTGATAGGAAGTGCTCGGCATCCTCAAAGATTGAGACAATGACAAAAAATAATATTTACTTCAAAATTATAAAGTCTATAAAATGAAAATATACGTTGATGAACTGTGTATTCCTGTTCATTTTTGATTAATTATCAACAGTCCATTGCTGACCTCTGTTTGCTGACGTCACACTGTTCGAGTTAATCTGATGGTCAAACTAGAGTCCGAAACATTTAATGTGACACATTTACCACCCACAAGTGAAGAAATGATAGAGTGAAATGGCCAAGAAAATTACACAATGACCACCGGTCAGGGAGTATAATGACCACAAGATATATAGTAATGGTCCAGTGTGTGTCCACTGTGCATAAATTAACTAGATAGATAGGGTGTGAGATGACCACTGGTTAGCTCTGTCAGTATTGTATATGAAATATAATTCGACCATTGTGATAACATTAATTTGTGTTATTTCATTTCATCTGTAAAAATAGTATACACTTTATACTTGCTATAAGGACAATATCAAGTTAATTGTTCCCGTGAAATGAAATACTTCCCGAGGCGCAGCCAAGGAAACTAGTTGCTGTCGAGGGGAACAATAAACTTGTTTTTATTCTCATAGCCAGATAAATAAGGGTTATATTATACCGAAGCTGAATATATCAAGAATGTTAGGAATATAAAACGGGAAAATCGTATGCCGTCATGATATAGTTTCAATGACCATTTCCCATAGGAACACGGCGCTGAGACTTTTTACCGTCAAGCGTAATAAAAAAATGGCACTAGGACTATTTACCGTCAAGCGTAATGAAAAATGGCACTAAGACTATTTACCGTCAAGGGTAATTAAGACAGTAGATTAATTCGCATTTGTTTTTTTATAAAATCATTTAGAGGTATCATATGTTATAATGTCATAGTTTTTTTTTATAATGATGGCATGTTAATTAGCGGTATAGTCATTAGGTATGTCATTATTATCATTGTGCACACATTGTCAATGTCACGGTCTCCTGTTACTCATAGAAAGAAGTAACAAATAAAAGTAAAACAATGTCGTAGTTGATGGACACATTTCAGACAGATTGAATTGCGTATCCCCTCTCGTTATAAATCTAAGCTGGTTGAAGTGCAGTGTTTTCGGTGGAGTGATAACGTCTACATTTCAGCGATTTGTGTCTGAGCGATTGGTATTTCTAAGCGGAAGTACGTCACACTTGCACAACGAATACGAGATGTTTAAGAATTGAATTGTGATTTATTAATAGTCATGACGTGGTGAGTGTAGGTGGGACCTGTGCCAAATTTTCACGATCTGCGAAATTCAATTCTTTACATAATATTATTTTAGTAATAAACTTTTTTTTATTTTATTTTCGAACATTTTAAAACTGTTAAAAAAGAGTAATCGGTTGGATTAACGCATAAGTTGGAACAGCGAACTGTTGAAATTCTCTATGACAATGCTTTACCAATATGACGTCATAATTGTCGCACGTTGAGCAATTGGATTCATTGGTAAATGAACATTATTGACACTCCGTAGGTTCTTTGAATGCGGTTTGTGTTGTAATATAAATATTCAACAATAATAGTTCACAGCAATTTTACAGCAATTAGATCATTCCATGTTTTTTCTGTTTGGCATCCAACTTGTCTTTAAAAACCTACCTTGCTATCAGGTCAAATTTCGATAGGAAATTGCAATTTGGGACCATTTAAAGAAAACATTAGAACAAAAACACTATGCATTCTAAAATGACACATCTAAAACACTAACTGAAATATTCTACGTAAAATGGAAATCGTTTCGACATTTTCCCCAGAAAAATGCGTTGGTTGATTTGCGTTAACTTATCATATCTAGCACGAAAACTTACTCGCCCGTGGACACTTAACATAGAAACAATTTGAAATGGCCTTAGAATTAATTAGAACATGTGAGGAATATTATGACCCTTTGTATTGCATGACCCGATCTCCCTTAAAATACGTGGGGCCGCGGTGGCCTAGTGGTTAAAGTCGCCGACTTGTAATCATAAGAGCCTTTCACTTCCTAGTTCGATCCGTCCGTGCTAGTGTGAGAAAGTTGCCAGCTACTTGCCGTAGGTCGGTTGTTTACTCCGGGCACTCCGGTTTCCTCCACCAGTAAAACTGGCACGTTCGTGAATGACCTTAGCTGTTGATCGAACAAAAAGCCCTTAACACACAAAAAAAACTCCCTTAAAATACATGTGTGTATGAGGCCGAATACGTGAAGGTTTGTTTATTTCATTTTGGTTTAAGGCTTTGGCTTAATGTAGTCCACCGGTCAGCAATGTTTGGTAACTCTAGTTAAAATTATGTGCAAGATTTGTCTCCCTAATATATTTTATTTTCTTCTCCTATTACTTCCCTTGAAGACCTTAACAAATACAACATGCTATCGTTAAAAGTTGACTTATATCACCATAAAGTGAAAGTAGTATAACATACCTAAAATGTATACTGATTTTTTATACACAATACTATGAACACAAAATGAAATTATTTTGTAGATATTACAAAAGAAAAAATGAAATTATTATTTTTAAATAAGCTAATAAATGTTAATCTCTAAAGAAACACAAGGGAGAGCATTCTAGATTTCAAAAGAAAAATAAATTAATTTCAACCATTGACTAAAATATCACTGTTTTTTTTAAAGAAAATGTATGAGGTCATATCGAGACGGTGTCTGCTTGTGACAGTGCGTACCAATGGCGAATTTATAGTGTTGTCGCACTGAAATATCGCACCGCAAACACATTGACACGCTACTTTACTCGGTCACATTATACTGTCATCGAGTCAACCAGTTCTCCTCCTACCTAATAATGATAAGCACTTAGCAGGGCGCGAAAAGATAACCTGATTTTAACATCTTAGGTTTAACCCGGCCCCGGCCTGGAATGAAACCAGTGCTTACCCTGTAGCCACCGCGCCGAAATAAGTGAAGGAGATTATAGAAGAAAACGAGAAATAATATGAATATCTTTGAAATATATGAAAGGCTTATCACTCGAATGTAGGAATCTATGTGTATTAGAAATGGAGAGAAATATACAGAAGCGTTATTTGGCCATCAATTGACCACTAACTTCCTGATGACCGATAGATTAAGACATTCAACGAGCAACATTTATCATTTCAAGCTATACATTAAACACAAAACGTCACGTAAACTGCGATATTAACTGTGTACTGCCAACTATCTGACCATCACATGTGGTCAATCGAAATGTGTGAATAATAAACAGAAGTGACCATTACAAGTGGTCAAGCGTGTTTGCACGGATGATATGTAGATGAAGGAATCAAATTACAATGATTTATGGACAACAATGATATATATATTACTCATACATTTGATAAAGCGCCTGGCAGACATTGATGGTAGTAGAACTGACCGATTGACCATACCTGACCCACTTACCATTTAAGTGAATAATTGTGAAATATGGCAATCGATTCTCTTTATCAATCTCTTCCTCGTGTAGACGACCCTCTGTGTCCAATGTTCAAATTTCTTCCAATTGGATTACGGCCTTGAATATCGTCTTGGTATATCGTAAAGCCTACTCTACTATCAGAGTTCAAATTCTAAATTTGATTTCTTTTCATTGGAAAGGTGGATACCATTTTACTTTATATTCTATTACGTTATATAAATGACAGACTGGTAACACACACTCACTCTTTACCATAAGTACGAGAAAAAAAATCAAGTATCCGTTTTTTTCCTTGATTGCCGGATACATTGTTTTTCCCTAACTTTAATTTATTGATTTCGACTTTTTTCTTAACTACTTTGAACGTACGTGCATTTTGGTAATCATTGTTTCATGGATATCATAATATTTCGAGCACCATTAAAGGTCCGTGGCAACTCGACATAGAACGTGCAATAGTTGTCACTCCTTTCAATTAAATGTTTCTTCTTCGTTAATGATGATTGAACATTAATACGTAGCCCACATGGGTACATATAATATATCGTTTAATAAATCCGAGATCCAGATTTAGTTTTCTAAAATTTCGGATTAGTGATTACAGAATCTGATATCTCGGTTCAGTAAGCCGATATCTCTTTATAATAATCATTGTTCATCTGTATCATGAGTGACCCTATCGAAAATATCGGAATAATATCTTGAAAGCACGGATTAATTAATCGAGATCTTCGATTCATAGAAAAAGTGTTTTCTACTTCCGGGAGGGCAGCATAAATGTATATAATTATATGATAGTCAGAACATTTTATCAATATTATCAAAAATGATTGATCCCTTCTTTACTTGTGTTTGTAATAAACTTTTTATATATTTTCAGAGAACTGTAACAACCGAAAGTCGTAACAATCAGCCTCGCTTTCGATCCAGTAGTGGACAACGACTTCGAACGAGTCAACAGTCGAATCGGCCATCTTCTCGTGTCCGTATAAATACACAAAACATATCTCCTCAACGTAATCTCCAGTCGCCTCGATTTCGACCTTCACGAATTCGACTACAGACAAACAATGGGGGTCAAGGTCGTCGGCAGATGCCTTCACTTCGACTGTCACTACGATCTCCGCGAAGGAATAGTGGTTCACGTGTTCTAGAGAATTCCCAAAACACCGGTTCACGTGTTGAAAATCGGAGAAGCGAGAGACGACCGACCATCAGTCAACAAGGACTTAAGAGCTTGGGATTTCGCTTAGGAGCGTTGATACGAAGTCGCCAGAGGTCAAGAGGGGGGCTGAATACAGATTCCCTAAAATCGAGGGCTTCTCAACAAATCCAACAACACTTACCTCGGAATCTTAGAAATAGTCAAGGTGAATCCCGCAATAACTTCTCTCCAAGCAGGAACACTTTTGGTTCTTCCCAAACAAACAGTTTCTCTCAAAATCAAAACCCAATCAATGCACGTTTCTCAAACACACAAACAAATACTGAGCCAACCCGTACAGGTTTCTCAAATAGAAATAAAGATACAAGAGGGATGTGGAGCTTTGGGCAGACGGGTTCACCATCAAACCAAAATTCTCTAAGTAACGCAGGATTTCAAGGATTTTCGCAAAATAGTGGTGGCAATTCTCAAAACAGTAACAATATACCCGTTTTAGATACGCTGAATCAACAGATTCAAGGTTTGGGATCTCTTCTTCGGCAAAGTTCGGCAAACTCCGGTTTGCAATCATCATCCAGCATTATACGACCAGGTGCGTCTAACACTAATAACGTTCATCAGAGAAACAACCTCGCTTTGGAATTGAAACTTAATTCGCCAAACGGACAAAGTAAGACGGTCATGTTATCCAGGAATGGTCGAGCTCCAGATGCTCAAGGTGCAAACTTAGTTGGCCAAGGAATTCCCGATCTCAAAGTGTTAAATATTAGTAACGTGGCGACACCTAACGGTCAAAAGAAGATGAGCGTAACGCTGTTGACTAGTCAGACAGGAGGACGCCCAGTGGTAGTGGAAGCTCTGGGGAAAATTGTCTTGTCGAGGCAAATATTGCCAAACGGCCAGTCAAGGTTTGTTGTAGCGGCTGATCCTGTCGTTACTGAAGCACCGGAACTAGAATTTGAACAAGGAGGAATAACAACAACAACCGCGTTACCAAGACCACCGATGACCGCGAGTCCGAGGTCGATTGGTCAACCACTCTCGACGGTCCCACTGGCTCAAAATAATCAACGCATAATATCTCTCACAGGAGGGAGTCAAACCTATATACTAGGACCAGGTACATCACAAGGCAACCCTTCAATAATACAAACAACAAACGCAGGAAACTCAGCCCCTTTAACGTCGGGGACAGGAACCGGAAGTATGAATTCATTTCCTAGTGGGAGCCGAACATTCGTTATAAGGCCAGGTATTGGACAAGGTAACCCTTCAATAATAGAAACAACAAATACTGGGAGCATTGCAACAGGCAACACAGCAACAGGCAACATAGCAACAGGTAACATAGCAACAGGTAACATAGCAACAGGCAACATAGCAACCGGAAACATAGCAACCGGAAACATAGCAACAGGCAACATAGCAACAGGAAACTCACCTACGATTGCGTCGGGGACAGGAATCGGAAATTTGAATTCATTTACTATTGGGGGTCAAACATACGTATTAGGACCTGGTATGGGACAAGGTAGCCCTTCAATAATAGAAACAACCAACGTAGCAGGTATGAACTCTTTGACAGGAACCGGAAGTTCAAATTCAGCACCTTCGAACTTCTTAATAATTAGATCACCTTCCATCATACGTCCATCGGCATCACCTACTACCGTTATTAATGGGGTACAGTCACCTTCCTTGGCACCGATGGTAGGTCCAATGGGACCCGGATCAACCAGGAAGCCGAGAACTGCGTCGTCGGCTTTATCAGGGGGTCTGAACACTGCGTCTCCCTCGGTGACATCTACTGGGAAGGTACACAATCCTGTCGTTATTACGACACCTGCAACTATAGCAACGGTTGCTAGTGTAACGTCAGCTACAGTACCAGCAACTCAAGCGGGAATTACTCCAATGGAGGGTTTAGCAACAGGGGTTACTCTAGGAGAGGGCATGGTTACACCAGTCACGCCAGGTGAGGGCGCGCCCACTGCAGTGACTCCTGGTGAAGGTGCGCCCACAGAGTTACCTCCCGGGGAGGGGGTACCGACGCCGGCAGAGGCTCCATAGTTGTTTATGTTGTTTTCGTTTGAAATCCCTGTGAAGAAGAAAACCTTTATTGGTTTGTTTGAATATTCAGAAACTAAAGTATGAACATGAGAATTATACATGTTTTAGTGGTTGATTCTCGGTTGATTGATTACCTCAAGTCCATATAACTCTTCAAGATGATTATCGTATAGTATAGACTGTGGAGTCTAGTCCATGCAACGTTTGACGGAAACCATAGTTTAGTATAAACTGTGGCGTCTACGCCAGGCGAAGATCACGGTTTAGGATGAACTCGTGCGTCTAAAGGACACCATTGTTTCCGGTGAGCTATTACCTCGGTTGTATGTAACGATTGTTGTACCAATAATGTACTTGGATGTGCTCAATCAAGTTTTTGGTACACTGGTGAAACGTTGGGTGTGTAGAGTATGATTCAGCTCGATAGGAGAAGGTAAATTATACTAAATAAATGATTCGTAAAACGCAAATAAAAGAAAAAAGAAAAGAAAAGACATACAGAGATATACGAAAACCAAAACTATTGTGGTTCGATTGACTCATTGGGTTTTCAGTATACTGTAATAAACCAAAAAAATGCCTAAAGTCGAGGGTGCGTATTAGGACTTGAACTTCTGTGAAGTGGCGCTTATATAGACAAGGACGTTTATTAGGTTGAATACGACTAGTTAATTGGTGTTTGTTGGACATTTGTGTGCATGGTTTGCAAGTCTAGTTAACAAATTGTCTTCCCTTATCACATACAAGTTATCTCCCCTTATCACGTACAAGTTAAAGATGAATGTATGATTTTAGTATGTACTTGAAAAGTGATTTCCTTTAGAAAACATATGTCATTCTGATATTAAAATGTTAAACCAGAGAACTTCGTTAACTCTGAAGTGTATCTTCAGACGATACACTCATACACATATCTATATAAGTCCTAGCGGAAATACGTTAAAATGTTTGTGTAACAGTGTTTGTGTTACCTGTTTCTAATTGGCTGATTTTACAGTAAACATATTCTATGTTACCGGCTTCTGGCCGTTAACATGAGGCCCAATTAACCCGTTGAAACCTCTCGCTTCAAAATATGGAAGCTAGGCAACCATCTTGTTTCCGCTTCATTTGTATTTTTTGCGCCTTTTGAAAACATTGTTTTTGGATAGCATCAATTACAGACGTTATTATAAGGTGAGAGATCATGGTTCCTTCATTTCAAGGAGGATGGTCCACCATTTTTTAATGGTTAACCTTAATTAAAAATAAAAAAAATAAGAATACGTCTGTAGTGATATTTATTAGGTTTTGTCAATACGGGAATCCTTGGAGTACTTCCGGTATTTTCAAACAAAGTCTTTAATGATAATATAAAGGTTTCTTATTCACGTATTAAAACTTCATTATATCTGAACAGTTTATTTTCTGAATTTATTGCGCATGCGTAGAACAATTCAACTTTAAATTCATTCGAATAGCCGGTTATGTATTACGTTTATATTTTATTGTTGATACATGATTAATATTTGATACCGGTTGTTAAAAGAAACAGTTTCAGAGTTCGGATTATTCAAGGGAGGCAACCAAGGTTATTTTAAAGGGAATTCATCGGGTGTTCTTTTGTTTGTCATTGTTCTTTTTGGGTTTTGTTTTTGTAATTGCATTTTGGAAAGGTAACTACGTTCATTGCTTAAAAAAAATGACGTCATTATATGACGTATGCTGTGTGTCTGCTTGCATGAAATTAAATTCATGTTTTAACGGTGCATTTGTGTTGTATGGAAGTGTGTTAGGAACATGTTTAAATTAAATACAAGCAGGAAATTTGAGGTTAAAAGTCCGAATTTTGATATTAAAATGCAAAATTGTGAGATTTGAAGTCCCAATTTCGAAATTATGTTATTATCAATGTCAATATTATATTGACGTTGTGTTGTGTGACACGTGACTTTTATTACAATGTATTATCCGGTTTTAAAAATGATTGGTTTTTGTGTATTTAAACGACTTTTAGTTATTTGCTAATGATATCTTGCATTTTTTTAAATGTTAAATTTTAAGTATGCATTTTTGTCACTGAAATTTAACCCTGTTGATTTTCTTCTTACCAACAATAAACACTAGAGTATAGAAAATCATTGTAAACATGTGTCTGTTTTGAAGACACACGAGGAACCTTGAAATATCGGGAACATTTAAACGAGGTCATTAACACCGGGGGTACCTCTGACAAACATCTTACCAGTGGTCAGTGCGGGGGCCTGACATTAACACCGGGGGTACCTATGACAAACATCTTACCAGTGGTCAGTGTGGGGGCCTGACATTAACACCGGGGGTACCTCTGACAACAAGCTTATCAGTGGTCAGTGAGGGCCTGTCATTAACACCGGGGAAACATCTGACAACCAGCTTATCAGCGGTCAGTGTGGGGGCCTGACATTAACACCGGGGGTACCTATGACAAACATCTTATCAGTGGTCAGTGTGGGGGCCTGACATTAACACCGGGGGTACATCTGACAACCAGATTA
>JAUMGZ010237310.1:0-10790 GCA_032359645.1 Pododesmus macrochisma | reverse complement strand
TGTTTGTTGTGATGTCAATTTAATTAATTACATTCCGGTGCTTCATTGTTTGACGCAGTTATTGTTTGTTTGTCAATTTGTCAATGCCTCTCGTTCTGTTGATCCTATTCATACTGTTTTTGACTTTGTTCTGTTTATGTTTTCTGAAGTCACTTTATTTATGAAAAGTGTTCTCTATATTAAAACATTGACATATTAATCTCCGTATTCGACCAGTACCATGACATTTCAAGCAAAAGTTATTGACGAGTCATGTCATCAGCTTCGAATCTGGCAGTTGTATTCTTCTTAAGACGCATAAGTGGAAGTATTATACTTATGTCAAAACAGGTTGATTCAAAAACGCCAATAACAGCATATAATTATGTTCATGTGGTGAAGAATACGATATAGCACGACATTTAAAATGTATCATCTATTGTATCTAAACTATATTTAAACACAAAAATACCAATTTGCAACAAATTAAAATGCAGGACCAGAAGGTCACTAAAGCCGCGATAACAGCATGTATTAAAGCTGATTATGCATTATCATATAAAAATGTTCAGAACTCTTCAATTAGAATAAATTCAATTTTGTTAAGAAACTCCACGGTGATATTATAATAAGATAATGAGGATGGATACCAAGTTTAACGTCTTTGATTTTGGTTCTGACAAAAGTATATATGTCCATAAGAGAATTTCGTATAACAACGTTCTTGAAATGCGCATGTAAATACTTCCAATGGTTTAGGACTTTTATGTGTTATAAGAACCCACAAATTGTCACCAACGTTGTGACAATTTTCTTATATATTTTTCAGACGGACAAGGATCTGTTGCGATGTTGGTATTATCAATTTTGTTTTTCATTGGCGGCGCTGTATTTTTTGTTTCTGGCTTCGTACTACGTGAGTATTTTCAATAAAATGTTTTCAAATTAACAAGTCTTATGTTTATCAAACGGTGCACGTGGCACAATAACAAATGTAATTCGTGAAGCTCAAAACAATTTATACAAAACTAATCATCACCAACACCTGCCTCATCGATACGAATTGTAGGAAAGAAACATTTAATTTGCAATCAAGAAAAATGTAACATATCCAGTAAAACACAGATTACGCGGTGACAATGACTGACTTTGTTTACTTTTACAACAGTAATAAAGAAATAAACGTTCTATAGTATTTAATGCAATAAACAAAAATCAACTATGCTAACAACTGCAAGAAAACTATTCAAAAGATATTCACTTGATTCCTCAACCTGTGAGTTATAAAAGTTGATGAAATATATTATAGACATTCAGTATATTTTAAAGAAACGGAAAATTTGATGATAATAAAAATACAATACTAATTGACGAATTGTTTCAACCACATATATTTCATCAACTTAATAAGTACATGCATATCGTTTTAGACCTTTTAACTATTTTCCTTTTTTCAGATCGATATCGATTTCAGCGTTGCCTAAGGAGGTAAGATTGTCATAATTACTTGTTCATTTTACTTAATTTTATGATATTATGACGATTTCATGACTTAACCTTTATATGCTTAACTAATTTACTGCGACTTATTTGAAAGCAATTCGCCAGCTTAAACTCAACTGTGTTTAGCTCTTAAACAAACAAATAAACATATATTTAAAGATTCTAAATGGACTGGGTGAATAACTAAACACATCTCCTCATTGACAGTCGGCCGGTAGTTAGGGGACCTTTTGAAATATAATTTTGTACCGAATAACAAATTTGAATTGTAGGTTTGGGATAACAGCATAAATGTTATTGTTTATAAACCAGAACGTTTAACACAAGAAACACTATGACTATGGCTACACATATAAAAATGTTCATGTATTTTACATATCTTAGGTATTTAAATTTGGCAATTGATTATTGTAAATGGACTTCCCTTTTGTTTTTTAGGAAAAACGACACTGAAAAGACTGATGAGTATATGGAACCTGTGTCGAGTAGGTGTATATATGTTGTTATTTGAGGAAATAGTGGGCTAACAATACAGGATTAAATCGACCGATAACACTGAGACACTGAATATAGCTAATAAATAAAGTATACGTAACGTAATACTTATGATATTAATCAGAATATTGCAATGATCGACACGCAATATTAGCTGAGCAATATATTCATACTTTCGCATATCGGATACATGTTTTAAATAAATAAAAAGAAAATCGCAAAATCAACGTATAAAACAACTTATCGTTGATGACAGTTGATTTGGAGTTTGACCTCGGGCTAAGAGCGAGGCCCTCTCACCAATTTGGTTGATGTGACGTCATTTATGAAGCCCGCCTAATTTCTGGTCCATTCTAATTGTGACCTTTAAATGAAGCTATGGTTTGTTTGTCAATTATTCGTGTTCTGTTGATCTTATTTCTTCTTGTTTTTCACATAACAAAGCTAGTGTCATAAGCAAACAGATTGAGACGTTTGTCTTTTTCTATAGATGATAAATTAATTTGTCTGTGAATATTTATTTTACACTTTAAAAAATGAACGATCAAATGTTGAAAGTGGTGTTATTAAAACTGCATTCATCATACAAAGCTAACTGAAACCATAGATAACAATTTAAACGTAAATTCACATTTGTTTATTCCACTCATCCCGTTTTGTTTACACATATCAAAATATATGTCCGAGTTCTATTTGTTATTGTCTTTTCGATTCCTAAAATTGAAGATTTTACTGTATCCTTCTATTTAACAACAGGAATTGGTACCAACGTCACAGAACAGAATCAAAGGTAAATTCTGTTTGTTTCTTATATAATAATTATATATTTAACGTTTACCGGATATAATTGAATTATGTTATAATATAATATAAGTATTAAATGTTTACCGAAAGTGTATGAATAATGACAGGGCATGTATGAGTAATAGTATATTTTGTTGATGTTAACAAATCAATTGTCTTTTGTCTGAAGAAGAATAAAATATAAGTCTGTCAAAATAATATGTACATATCTTTTTGCCTTACAAGTAGTACTAACATACAACATAATGACTGATTGATGTAGAGTGGTCATAATGTTCATGTGTATGTTCTTTGGTATTGAAATTGAATAAGTCTTTAAAAATGATATGTCTTTTAGCGTGCAGTAAATGTTAAAGAAACAAACAAATAAACAACTTTAATTGAGGTATCTGTCTTTAACGCATAGTTATTGTTTGGTTTATAGTGGTAGTGATGTATTTTGTCACATAGCATACGATAGTTTACTATGGAATATATATGTGTTGCTTATAAATTTCGCTTGTACATGTTTAAATATGATTTGATTGTTCTTTTATTAACGCATTACTTCTGAACTGTAATATTATTTTCTGATAAACATGCGCGGAACGTGGGTTATTATTTACATAATGTACCGAGGTTCTGGTGAATGGAGGTCAACTGGAACCCCCTCCGAGGTCTTATGGCAAATACCCGGTGGTGTGGGTTCGGGGGTTTGAGGGGCAAAGCCAACGCAATATGGCCTTTATAAGGACATTCACAGTTTTTGAAGACATACACAAAAACGGAAAATTTCATTTTCAGTTAACGTCAGTTTTTAGTTATACAGTTGTAAAGAGACTTGACTTATTCAATTAGTATGATGCCATTTCTGTGGACGAGGGCTTGGTTATTAGCTTGTGTTAGGAATAGGTTGAAATTTGAGTTTATGTTTTTATTTGTGGCATGTTCTAGTTTGTAACTTATATCTCTTTATTCTGGCGAATTATCAGATTTAAACGATACGAGATTCACTAAAACGATTAAATTTTCAGCAATTATGAAGGTTTGAATAACACATCAAGAGACAGACCTAATGTTTACAGTGAGCTAGAGATGTAAGTCTATTTTTATATTTACGTTATATTATATAGAATTAATGGTGTCAATTTCAACATGTATTATACAACATGTCATCATAGTTTTGGCTTTTAAACTTTTCTAGTCGTCAGTCTTACATTGAACTGGTTAATATTTCAGCGTATTCTAAGGTTGGTTCATAATCTTCAAAACGTTTCACCCTTGACCGTTAAGTGTAGACTTGCGAACACGAATGATGGTATTCGTTTTAATTAATCATGTTATATTTGTGGTTTCGCTGCTGCATCTTCATGTTGCGCTTGCTCGTTTTATCCGTGTACCTTTTCCTACTTTCTGTTACAGATAATATATTTATACTAAACATTTAACATTTCAGAGACAATGTAGACTTATTCTAACCTCAGGCGCTGACAATAAAAGATTATTTAAAATCTAGTCTTTTACATTAAAATTTCTTTCAGATAATATATTTTTACTAAACAATCAATATTTCAGAGACAATGTAGACTTGTTCTAACCTCAGGCGCTAACAATAAAAGACTATTAAAAACCTAGTCTTTTACATTAAATTTTATTTTTCTAGAAAGTGAAACTTAACATTCCAGTTACGACAACAATATCTTGAACTAACCTGCTTATTGTGCTTATGCTAATATAGTTTGATAGCCACAATCTTGATCGCGATACAACAACATATCGTCATTGACAATTTTAACACATTTTGGACTGAATTCAAAATTATAAATTAGGAAGGACAATATATATATATATTTAGGAAGGATATCTCTAATATGTGTTTAGACATTGTCCTTAGGTTATTCTGCCTGTTGGTTGACTTGGACTATAATTATGATTCGTGCATTGGTGCTTTGCGTTCATTGATGACATCAACTTCGAGCAAGATCTGAGTTAGACTTACTCTTTTCGTTGATTTGTACAAATAAATACATAAGTTTTAACTGAATAAAATTTGGAAGGTTGTCATTTGAATAAGAGGGATTGCCTATCAAGGAATAAACGCCAAAACGTCAAATGACAATAAGAAATATTCACGAAACACACAAATATTTGAGGCCAGTAATCACCACGGAATGACTTAAGAAGTTCGACTAACGACAACAAACGCGATATTTGGTTTAAGATTTAAGTTGGACTTTACCATATTTATTAAGTTTTTTATGGTTGCTCGATTTCTGCCCCACCTTCCTCCCCTTTGGGCTCAAAGTGTTTTGTTCAATTACTTTTGGGCGTCCATTGATGACGATTTATATGTTGCTAGACTTGAAATGTTTGACGAGGCTCTCTCATTCTATAAGAAAGTTTTTCGTCTCTGCTAGACATCTTTTTTTTGTTATTGGTGATCACTTTCATTTTGCCAGTTTGTAATTGCAACAGTTAGATAGTTTTGCCTTGACCGTGATTGTCTCAAAAAGTGCAAAATTTCAAACTAAAACATGCCAATCAATAAATAGCTGTTTAAGAGAAAAGAAGCAACACTCTATGCGAAAAGCCCTCGTACTATATTTCAGTCAGGTCTAGCCTCGAATCAACCGTCATTAATAGATGCTTAAAAAAACATAAATTCATGATTTTAGAATAGACAAGACCTCAATCAATCAAATCAAGCCATGAAGCAAAAAAGAAGTTAAATGCAAAAATACCGTTGTTATTGAAGTGACATTTTGCTCACACGTTAAATTGAACCTTCTTTAAGAAACAATCTGCTTTGGGGTAGAACATCGTAAATTTGTTTGAGGTCACACAACGCTATCCCTGTCAATAGTGAGTCGTGTGTTAAAACTAGCTAGTGTGGTTTAATTTTTCTTGATCATCAAGTTTTCCTACAATCACGTTTTCCTCCCCAGTCTTTGTTAATCGAGGTCTTATTTAATTTAATTTAAATTTAAATTCTTTTTTTTGAGCGTCCGTTAATTGCAGTTTATTTTTAGTTATGACTGGAGCTTTTTCTTTTCTTTTGCCTCTTTGCTTTTCTTTTGAAATTGCATTATAGTTGACCGGATTTATTTAGTTACTTCATATATCTGTATGCTGATGAATATCAGGTTAGGAAAAATACGACATTCACTTAAATAATTGCACATTTCAGCAACAATTATGAAGATGTGAATACAGCATCAAAACAGAAACAACATGATTATAGTGAGCTTAAAATGTAAGTCTTTTTCATATTTTAGTTAGATCAAGTAATGCACGATGTCACTTAAAACAAGCATTACAAACAATCCAGTTTTTAAGCAGTTGCATTTCTCTGTTCATCAACCCCCTTAGGTCATATTTCGTTTTCCTCATTTTATATGAAACGTTTCGTGGTGAACTGTATAATGTACACTATACTACACAGAAAGCGCTGGGTTTTTATTGGGGTTTAAATTTCCTTCAACTCATGTCTAGGTCGTATCGAGAATTTGACAGCTTGTGACAATGTGCACTGATGGCAACTTCATAGTGCTTTCTTACATAATTATCACGACGAAGACACATTGACATGATACTTCATTAGGTCAAAAGACCTTGCCACTAAGCAGGGAATGAATAGATTAGCTAGGTTTTACGTCTTTATGTCTTGATATATGCAAAGCATTATGCTTTTTATTAGATAATATATTTACAAGATTTACAGGCAGGTGGTTTTGTCATACTCATGGGAACGAATTGTGCCTCACTTGTAGCAAATCTCTTATTGTATTGTTATGAAAGAGATTGTATGATAAAGTTTCAAAGGCAAACAAAACTGACTCAATTAATAGACTTGTTTAAGTAGAAACTTCAGATATCTTGATGATATTCTGATTTTAGATAACCCCGCTTTTTCTATATATATCAAATTTGTATATCCTAACGAACTTAGTCTTATCAAGCTAGCCAATATGATAATTCTAGGCCAAATTTAGACATGTGCATTCATGCTGATAATGGAACAGCTCATACTAAAATCTACTATAAAAGAGATGATTTGGATTTCAAACCTTCAAACATTCATACTGCATTCATATTTCTCATTTACTTCGTTATGCACAAGCTTGTTCAGATGTCAATGAATTTCAATCTTTAAACTTACCATCAAGCTTATTTCACAGGGCTATCGATATCATACAATACGTAAAATGTTTGCCAAGTTTTATATAAGATATCCGGAGATTCTTTTGAAACATTGTCAAGTTAGTATCCTCACTATGTGACTAGAGGCATTTCACAACCCTCATTTTAAGAAGACCTTGTTAACAAACTTAGGAGAATAACAAACAACCTACAAAGCAAAAACGGAAGTAAATGTCTTACATTATTTTCTAGACAGTGTCCTTATATTATAGATTTACTTCCGTTACTTTTGTCCGTCTATGCATTTGGGGTTTTGGTGCTTTTAATAACCATGCTACCTGACTCTATATTTTGTAAAAAGAATATTAAACAATTTTATTTGTTTTGTATGTTATCCATGATTTGCATACATTTTACTCTGTTCTTTGATTATTACAGATAAGTGTATATATTCATACTGAGGCAAAGGACAACAAAAGGATAATTTGTTCATGATTCATTCGCCATTGAGCTTGATTAACTGGACCAAACTTTTCAAGTTGTTGTTAGCTGTCTGCGTGGCTGGTTCCGCTCTTACAGTTGCTATTCTTTTATAGGATATGAATAATGTTTTTTTTCTATATATTTGTGAGGGTGACTTATGACAGATTACATGTATTTTTTATTATTTATGAATTTTGATAGGTTATTTTATTGCTTCAAGTTAATTCCTATACACACATATATCTGATATTGAACTTTTGCATGGTATGCACCATACATGTATATTTAGAACCTAAATCATCGGAAGGTATTCGTATGTATTTCACAAGATCTTCACTTGATATTTATACATTGTAAAAATTTAGTATATTCATACACTTTTACATTTTAATGTCAATGTTTAGTATTACAATCTTTTGAAGAATATGGTAAAAATGACTCGCGACCTTTTTAAATGCATTCACCATTTGTTTCAAAATATTGTACCTTTTGTTTAAGTGTTTTTTTTTTAATTATGTTTTTTTTTTTATTTATTTTTGGGTTGTGGAAGGGGGTAATTGGTGGTTTGATTTTTTATATTTGGATATTGTTCGAAGTATAAAATGTAATATTTCAATTAATTAAACATGTGCTACAAAACAAATGAAGTTAAAAAACTGATTATTATTGACAATCGAGGAAGTTGGTTTTCAAACTATTGAATGTTTATTTAAGAATATGTGACGTTGTACATTGCATCTATACGACATAAGAAATACACTTTTATCAGTCCTTCAATGAATATAGTCTAGATTTGGCAGAATAAAAGAACAACCCCATTTAAATAACATTAATTTCAAAAACCCTTAGCTGTTGAGTTAAATGTACTTCTTTAAATTCAATGTTTAATACTACATTGTGTTATTAATACTTTAAATCTAATTACACATTAATACATTGGTATACAATTGAAACAAATCATTTTTTGATAAGCAATTTCATTCTGTTAATTTTAAACATGGTAGGCCTTCTGTATCATTCTTACCGCATGCAAGATTAACTGTAGTAGGCTAAAATTACCTGTTTCACTGAATTTATAATTTTAAATCAGTTTCTCTTGCTCATATATATCATCTAAATACTTACCAAACCAGTACTCATCCTATCCCAAATAATGAGTGCTAAGCAAGAAGCGAAGGGATAACAATTCTAAAAACTTATGTTTGACTTGGCTGGATATTGAACCTTTTACCTACCAGTATCGTACTAAAAGCTAGATCTGGAATTTAGGATGTGGGTGTCTTACACAGAGTATTGGCTCTTTCCTCTCATTTGAGGCATGTTTCAGATTGAATTTTTGAATTCAATTTATCTAACTGTCTTATCAAATTAGACATGAATGTGTAAAATCGAAATGTCAAATCAATCCCTTTACAAATGTACAAATCAAAGTAGTATTTACTTGTTGTTATTACAGTACATAACAAGAAACCAACCAAGGTCATCCTTTCAGAATACAGGTCACGGTGACTATAAATAGAATCACATAGAAAATCCTTGTCCTCGTTCTACCGAGTTTGATCTACTTTAATTTTTACCAAACTAAATACAGATAATCAATTTGATAAGCCCCGAACGAGCTTACAAAGCAAGTGCATGGTGACTATTAAAAGAATCACAGAACAATCTTGCCTTCGCTCTAACGAGTTTAATTTTCATTTGACTTTCGCAAAACTATATACAGGTACCATGAGCCTCGAATGCACTCACAACTCGAGGTCTTGCGATCAACATGCGTTAAAATTAAAAAATCAAGGACATCCGATCAACATTTAGGTCTCAGTAAATCTATAAACTTGTCACAATGGAGTACAAGTCTGCTATCTGGAGACATCTCTTGTTATATTGTCTTCACGAGATAACTATCGAGTTAGTTTGCTCATAATAACGAGACATTTCTTTCGTACTTTAATATTTGTAATAGCGTTTAATAATAAGACAACTATTTATCACTATAAATAATTAACAAGTTATAACAAGATGGCAAGTGTCCATTTTTGGGTGTCCATGGTCCTTCTAGGCTTCCATATTCTTCCAATTTCTTACACAATCAATATAAATAACTATCTTGTGTGTTTTAATTTGTATTTTTCTTTAGAGATAAATGAGTTGCAATTGGTACCTAGTTATGAATGATGTAAATATTATTTGAAAGTTGTGCATGTAGGGAATATAAAAACTGTTTCAGTTGTGATAAATTGATGTAAATAGAACTCAAACTTTGTAAAGAAGTCAAGTACTAATGATTGTATATTAAAATTGGGCTAAAACACAAGAAAAGTGCTTCTATTTCCCCTACCGTACATTCTCTATTTTTTCGAGGTTTTGTTTTTAATTTTTCACAATTGTTTACAGATATTTGTTTCCGCTGTTTACATATTATGATTGTTTGTTTTTTTAAACAACAGTAGACAGTCAACATTCTATAATCACAATAATAATAATGATTAAACATAATATTTATAGTAATACTAATATTTTTCTCCTGCACCCAATCGTCATAAAAATGACAGTTCCTGAAAGAAAATAACTTACTAAGTGAACTATCACACTTGCGAAGTTGAAAAATTACCAGAAGATGCTTTAATTAAGAAAATTCGTTGAGAATTCGGCAAAATGTACATCGATTTTATGACAAATTAACGGATTGTTAAAGTATATGAAACGCGTAATACGTTGTAAATAATTGATAATCTTTCAATGGTACAGAGGTTTCAAATGATTTTATCCTTACACAAAAAATAATTTTCACCAACTTTTTGTAATTCCACTCTTCTTCTGATGACAAAAGCTTTGAAGACAAACGCAGTTCCCGTTCGGTAGTAGAGCTATTTAGATGATTTACCGTCATTGTTTGTCGTTCAATTTGATTGACCTTCGGGTCGTGAACTATGTCCAAGCACTGTCAACTATTTTGGCATAGTAACTGCAAAACACAACTCTATTGTTATTATTATGCTGACTGTCTACTCGTATAGAAGAAAACATAAAACTGTAGCATGCTTGTTTTTACACTGATACAATAGAAATGACAGTTATAGTGAAATGCGGCAGATGACGTTGTATGACCTTTGACTTTAATGACGTCACCTAAAGTCTCTGCCCATCTCGCGTGAAAATGGCATAGTCGAGTCAGCAGCATGACTGACTATTTCGCATAGTCTGTCTTCGCTGTATATTCCTTTATACAACTATGCGGAAATATATAATAACTGACTCTTACAGAAAGATTTAAGATTCTTACAGAAAGCATAATAATACATAATAAAGAGGGTCCTGACAAGAGATTAGACAAGTTATAGTTAATAGCACATACGATAACTATTTTATTTTCCCATCTTACCAGGCCTGGGTGTTGTGTTTTTATG
>JAUMGZ010237309.1:0-20941 GCA_032359645.1 Pododesmus macrochisma | reverse complement strand
CGCAGGGGAAAATGAATTTAAAATAGACAAGACCTCGATAAATCAAAGCTCTGAAGCAAAGGAGGAGTGAGGGGAATTTCAATTAAGTTTGATTGAAAAATACAACTCTGATCATATATTGTAGGTATTTTTGGTTTTCCATTTAAAGAGTCACCTAACTTCACAATATGCAAATATCAATTAAGTTCGTTTGAATATTATCTATCCAATCTATATATTATTGGTATTTTGGTTTTCCCTTTTAAGAGTTACCTAACTTAAAAATATGCAAATTTCAATTAAGTTTGTTTGAAAAATATCTATCAAATCTATTATATTATAGGTATTTTGGGTTTCCATTTCAAGAGTTAGAAATGCCGTTAAAAACTTAATTCTATTTATAAATATAAATGTTTTTTCACTGAAACACCAGTAAGCGAGCCAAGGATTTAAACCGTACCTCAAACGACCAACAAATCAACTTGTTTTGCTACTATCAGACCTATAATAATGTATAAGTTATTTGAAATAAGGTACTGTCTAAAGTAAGTCATTGTAGAACATGTTAATCTTACTTCATATACATTTTGTTGAACACAGGAACAAATTTAATAAGAAGATGCTTTTAGGTCCTAATTAGAAGCATGATAATTGACTAGCCGTGTTTGAAGATATCTGATTTTTTACTAGCACGTCTTATTAGGGAGATACGTAAATTCTTATTAGGCAACAGCAGGTCCCCGGTATATTAAGACCTAATTAGGTACTATATTAGCACTAGGATTAACTTGTCAATCTCTCGTGTACCTCATCCATAATATCCACACTCTATACATCTCATGATATAACCAACATATATAATCACTGGGTCGGGATCAATATGTCAAAAGTTTTGGTGTTCTGGTACACATGAACCAAGCATTCAAAAGCATTGTGTCTATTTTGTATATATTTTGAAGCGAGTTCCAAAGTTGGGTTATTACCTTGAACTTTTGTTAATTTTGTTTTGTGAAATTAAACATGTTTAAATTAAATTAAATCTTAATCTCTGGAGACTGAAGTAGGGCTTAGCTATGAGGATAAAATGTCGTATTGCATAGTTGTTGTATGTATCGTTACATTTACACAAAGCTGCAATCTTCATACTTCTTGGTAAAAACATGTTCATAGATCTCTATTAACAACTGTGCCAATTTATTTTCAATGATTTCTAAAGACTCGATGTGTTGCAAGAACGCCATACATGCAAACGACAAATGTGTGACAAAAACGTCATACGTTCCAGCGACAACAGTGTGGCAAAAACGTCATACATCCAAGTGACAACAGTGTGGCAAAAACGTCATACATCCAAGCGACAACAGTGTGGCAAAAACGTCATACATCTAAGCGACAACAGTGTGGCAAAAACGTCAAACATCCAAGCGACAACAGTTTGGCAAAAACGTCATACATCCAAGCGACAACAGTGTGGCAAAAACGTCATACATCCAAGCGACAACTTTGTTGCAAAGACGTCATACAACCAAGCGACAACATTGTGGCAAAAACGTCATACATCCAAGCGATAACTGTGTTGCAAAAACGTCATACAAGTCAGGGTTGATAACTACACAGTTTAATCAATTTACAAGGAAATACATTTAAAGATGTGAGAAAATAGACCTTTAACCACTTTTTCTCTTTTTTTGTTTTGTCTACACGAAACTTTTCGATTTATCAATAGGACAATGTACGAGACTGTCCGTAGAAATAAGGATGTCTACAGTCTTTGTTGAACTTCTAAGTGGTGACGATATTTCACTCGGAGTTAAAGTATTTACAAAGCCACATAGCGTGGTAAAAAACATTTTGACTCTTGCCCAGATGGAAAGAGAATGAATATGCATTTAAATAAATATTTATTTAGAATATTCAACTAGGGTTGATCCTTCGTTTTGCCTCCAAACACTTTAAATCTTTTCTTAAAAACGCGAATCATTCAGCTAGTTCGACATGTCATCAGTGATGGACATCCAACCGGGCTTTTAAATGTTTACGAAGCCAGGGAGTGCTAAACGCTACTTTTATTGACTTACAGCCTATCGGTATATGGTCAAAACGTACTCAAATCAAGACGTACCCACCAAAGTGTACCCAAAAAGGCAAAACGAAAACAAAATGAGTTCATCAAAAAACGTACCAAAAATCGGAATGAAAATATACCCGAAATGTGAGCCAAAATGTACCTCAAAATGACATCAAAAAAGGTCATAAGAAACAGAGTGACTGAGAACCCCATAATAACCGAATGACAGCAAAATACAGTGACTGAGAGTCTTAAAATGAACACCACCTAAAAACGTGAACAGAAAGAAAACAAGAAAACGCCATACACGACATTAGAATCATTAGAAATCAGCAATAAATATAAAATATATACAAGGAAACCAGTTTACTTCATCGTCACTTATGACTTACCGCTGTATCTCAGTGGTAGTGTGTTCGATCCGCGACCACGTCACACCCACGACATTAAAATTAGATCATCTTCCCACTCCATGCTATACACTCATCATTTTAGAATTATTCTGGGATCATTCTGGAAGGGAGAATTACTGGTTTGCTCGGTGTCAGGATAATGTAACCGAGTGGAGTATCGTGTTTAAGTATCTGCGATTAGATATTTCAGTGAAACAGCACCCGTGCGCCTTGTCACATACAGATACCGTCCCGATATGACCTAAACATAAGTTAAAAGGGCTGTTAAAACCAAAATGAAATAGACTAACAAACAAGTTTTCACAAATAAGGCAATTTATTTATTTTAATGTCTTCAAGTTTGACATGTTCATGTCTAGCTGTTGTCGCAAGAATAACCATTAAAAATTAAAAATTAAAGTAAACGTGACTTTTGCAATAGAAAAATATGAAGATTCGTGTTTAGCATGGTAACTAAAAGTAAATTATTGCATATTCGTAAATGTTTATTGTCTTTAGGTTTCTGGTGGGGAAATTTTGTCAGATAAACAATGAAAGATAAGCTTTTAGACACCCACAGGAATTCACAAACTAGGAAGAATTGAATGATTAGTATTATGTACGTAACACGTCTATGGTTTGCTTCAAACACAAAGGGACCGTAAATAAAGCTTTGAGATAAAACTATGGAATCTTAAAAAATCATTCCTTGACGCACATTGTTCACATTTGACCATACGGGCTATCAAATGAGACTTTACATTAATCACATGTAAACCGTATATATATCTACAAATATAACCATTATTAACTCTTTATAGGGCGTGATCCTGCATTGTGGTTTTCGTACATGTTCAACACATTGAAACAAATGTCTATAAACTTTGAAACAGGCTTCCGTATCTTTATCCAACCATCATTAGAACTAAATATAGTTTGTTTGTTTGTGTTAAGGGCTTATTGTCCTATCAACAGCTTATAGGTCATTTACGGACGTGCCAGTTTAACTGGCGGAGGAAACCGGAGTATCCGGAGTAAACCACCGACCTACGGCAAGTTACTGGCTACTTTCTCACACTAAGCCACCGCGGACGGGGATCGAACCTAGGAGAGAACTAAATATAGATATCACAAGCTTAAGTGTTACTGCTGAACATAATAAGTGCCTTAATACACGTAGTTGTCTTTTTTATGTATCGATATGTCTTTTATATTTGGTTTACTTTCTTTCTTTGAAACATCGTTTTAACTATTTCATAATTTCGTATTTTCGTTCTTCAAACTTTGTATGAATTGTATTTTGGTCCTGCAAGATATGAATGTATCCACACGTTGGCATACGTTGTCGTCTTGTTATGAAAACCGCTAAAGTAGCAATCTTCAAACAGAGGCTCCCTTCCGGTTGGTCGGATTCACTGTGAAATACTGTAGTAAATCGAAAGTAGAGCCTCTGTTTGGAGATTACTAAAGTAGAACATTGGAAATGTGTTTGCCTGAAAGCTCGGGTTCGATCCCTGGTCGCATAAAACATACTTGTTCTTGGCGTTAATTGATAATTACTTAGGTAATCTGCTCGGTTCCTAATAAGCACTCAGCATTTCTGGGTAAAAGACGGATTGGTTGCTCGGTGTCAGGATAATTGGACCAAGTAAAGTATCATGCAAAATATTTCCGGCGTGATATGTTATTGATTCAGCACTTTAAAGTCGTCCTCAGTGGACACTGTCACAAGCAGACACCGTCTCGATATGACCTAAACATTAGTTGAAAGGGACGTTAAACCCAATAAAAAAAACTTGTTATGAAAACAAATATTTACGCTGTTTTTATTGCACCAAGCATTAAAAAAAATACAATGTTATATTTTTATTGCACCAAGTATACAGATTAGAATGATATGTACAAAATAGAGGCATGAAATTTGTATAAAGGCAACAGCTTGTAACACAAATATAATGCGCACGTCAACACCGTTGTATGTTTAAACAATATTTCATGTTCGGATTATTAAAGTAAATCTCAATTTCAAAACTGTACTTAATACAAGTTTATCTATTAAATACGCATACATGTATAGCATGCACATAATATTTATTTAAATAGCAACGATTATGCAACAAAACTTGTACATGTAATAACCTAAATGTTTATAAATATTAAATGCAGCATATCTTTAAGGTATACTTTTATGAAAAAGAGATTATAAGTTTTGTGCATACAAGTAGGTTTAGCTAAGTTTTTGTTCGTGCATTGTGGTTCAATAATCATGTAAAAAGGATAAATTTGTTCAATTGATAAAAAATTGAAAAAAGATCAGTCCAACGTTAGAAGAATTACATATAGATTTACCAATTTCTTTTATCATGTTCCACTTTGTCACATGGCCACTGAAAGGACTTACAGACGTTTTTCTGATAATCATCGACAAAACAATCCGCTATGCACCATTCGATTTAAACTGGGGTTTGGTGTGTTCTGATATTCTTACTTTAACCATTTATTTAATAGTTTACTGTTAGAAGCTAATGCATTCATATGATAAGATTTGTAGTTGGATTTGCAATCGAACATTTTTGTGATATGGTTTTATGAATGTTGTTCTTGCCATTTGATGCTTGCTAGAGATTTCCTTGGTTGTAAGTCCCTCTGATTCAGATGCCATCCTTCCTAAAATTTGTCATAGTGTACTTCAATGTGATTGATCGGGTTATAATATTGATCTCTCAATCTCATCATAGCGTTCTGTGGTACTTAAAAATGTAACAGCAATATCAATTCTTATACTTTCTTACTTTCTGTTGTATTATGCCTACACGCATATGTTGTTCATATCCGCCACTTTTTTTCTTAAGAGAGAATCGCATTCTTATATGAACCAATATCTATTTTACGAATATTTTGTATATAATTTTATGCACAAACTCGAGCATGCAGACAATAATGTTTGTTTATTTTATTGGGGCTCATTCAACTCATGTATAGAACAGATCGAGACGGTGTATGCTTGTGACTGTTCACACTAATGGCCGCTACATGGTGCTGTCTGACCGAAGTATTAATATGCAGACACATTGACGGCACGTGATTCTTCACTATGTCACATTATCCTGACACAGATCCAACCAGTTCTTCTCCTACCAAGCAATGCTGAGCGCTTAATAGGGAGCGAGGAGATAACCCAATTTTAATGTCTTTGATGTAACAAGAACGGATATTGAACCCGGGACTTTCCGCCCACGAAGAGTGATTGCAGTTCTTCCTCTGAGCTATCGTGACGGTAAGATAAGATTGTCTCGACTTATCTTTACACTACTTGCCTGTTGTGATTACCGACATGTAAGTAGTTTTCACGATTTCAAATCGTAGGTTTTATGTGCTGTCATTTGAAATCATCTTCCCGTGTGACAACTTCATGCATAAAAGTGTGAAACGATAAATAAAATCCTGAAATAACAACGTTAGCACCAAGGAGAACTAGAAAAAAAAGAAAGAAGATATATGTTTAAAGATTCAAAAACGTTTGAAATCTTTCGGGGAATACCATGTGCAATCGGTTCAATCTGTTCTTGCTTATCCTTTCATGTTTGACGTAAGTTAAGGAAGGGGGTAATTGTATATGACGATAGGACATATCTACAAAGGTCGACCAATTATACATAGATCGATACAACGGATACATATTTTAATTAAAGGTGGAGATGCATGTATATTGTCATTTCAATCATTTCAAAACTAATCTTTTAAAGTTTCCATTACGTTTAATAGTGAATTGCAGACATGTAGTCATATATAAATATAGGCTCAAGGCTTAATGTAAACAGAACATTATCTGAGATACTTCGTATCTCTTGTACAATCACGCAATTAGTAATGTTGGGTTGCCACGGATATGAATGCCATGCCGCGTAGATAATAACTACCTATTATTTCACAGAAATGCGTGGCAGTTTTTCACCATTAATAGCACCAACATACTCCAAAATGACAGATATTGTGTTATCTAAATTATACAGTATAGAGTAAAAAGAGTCTGGAAGGAAATAAATTGTGAAGCACAAAATTCACGTTAAAGTCTTAACCATATTTATATCTAGAAAATGTTGTCTTAACCTTGGTAATGTTGAAATAATACTTGAAATAGCAAGAACAAAGCTTTTGAAAA
This sequence comes from Pododesmus macrochisma, assembly GCA_032359645.1. NCBI lineage: Eukaryota > Metazoa > Mollusca > Bivalvia > Pectinida > Anomiidae > Pododesmus > Pododesmus macrochisma. The sequence continues at coordinate 14,340 of JAUMGZ010237309.1, read as the reverse complement.
AAACAGTTTATTTGGAGATTGATCCAGACAAGTGTTTTAATGTAGTTATGTAGACACTTTTTCTACAAACTTACAGAACTAGCTTTAAGAAAATAATCTTCCGTTTCAACTATTTGACTATTGCACATTATCACGAAGGCTCGTTATGGTGAACACGTATGTTGTATATTGACTGGACATTTGACCAATGACAAGATCAACTTCCAGTAATGATGACATGCCACCGTATAAAAGTGATGAGTTCCTTGGTTTTTACCAACAGTTTTACCTTATCTGAGATCGTCTACGAAACATCTTAAAATACATTTATTTTGATTACTTTAAAACAAATTGCAGATTTTATTTACGTCTATTGCAGCACTGTGTCGTTATGTGATGATGATGACAATGATAGCAACACTATCAGACAGACAAAATGACGTAAGACATAAACTTTAATTGAAGAACTGGTAATACCAATGATTGGTTTATATACCGTGTTACTAAATCGGTTACTTTATCGGTTTGTCCTCACAGCGGACATAGAACTAATGGTAAATCAGTGCACTGAACTATGTACTGACGTATGTAAATAAAGCCACGTCTTATAGTATGAATTATCGCTTGACCAAACAGGGATAACATCATCATTTTGTTATTGTCCATGAGAAGTTGTATAGAAAAATCTGTATACATTTGAAGTTTTTAAAACAACTTGCCCTATATGTTTATAAAAGTAAACTTTATGTAATAGCATGTTTTTTTGTATATGTATGTAATGTTTTGTGACAATAAAAAAAAACAGGGATAACATCTTGATTTAGACTTTGAATTCATCTTTGAATACAGTTTTTTTATGTTAACTTGGTAAAATACATAATATTTGTCTTATTGTTATCATATAGCAAAACTCCATGTTATACGAGTAAAAAATAGTGATATATAATAAGTATACATATGATAGGATTAAAAGCATTAAATAAATTGTAACCTTGAAAAAGGAGAAATTATTTAAATATAATATAAATGTTGGTAATTTTCCACATTATATATGTGTAACAGAAATAGAGATAGACAGAGAACGAGAATGTATAACTGAAGCGAGCTTATTAAAAAGATGCCTTAAGATAATCAACAAGTGAATTCCTTAAGCTATATATCCAACACTAACCCGTGATTGGAGAAGATGGTGATGGCGTTTCATAAAAGACCATGATTTGCTTTCAAAACACAACGGCGACAATTTAAGGTACGGCCGAATTTAAAAGATTTCGGAGTGATGTAGCGTTGGAAGAATACGTGTTTCATCCTTGTTATTTCCTCGTAGAGGAAGCCGTACCTTCATCAAACATAATCACACTGAACCTTAATAAAAAGTTAAACCATTGTATAAGTACAAATGTACGCCATATTCACCATATTTGATACGATAATGACCATCGCAGGAACTTAACGCTGAATAGCTTGCTAATTAACTTTTTCTTTTTTGGACATAAACAACCACGGAAGCGTTGAAGGATTCATAATTGTACGTAGAGGTAGCTCAGTTTAGTTTTTTTCATATCCATAAAAACAATTTTATGATATGTTTTGCTCTACAATTTTAGAAAAAAACAATTTTTGGTTTTGATTTTGGGTGGTTGCAACCTTTGCTTAAAAGTCTTTTAGTTTTTTCCCTAACACGCTTACTATCGCGTTACTTAGAAGCGCGTTCGGGAACCAGGCTGGTATTTTAAAGTTCTTCTTTTACTTAATGCTTTAAATGAATTGTTACTTGAAACTTAATTTATTGGAAAAAAAATAACAGGAAAGCGAGTGTAGATCAGACTAAAATTTGTAAAACTTATGCCCAATCCTTTTATTTAAATGACAATAAAATATGTTTAAACTAAAAAAAATAAATTTTGTATACACTTACGGAACCGTTGAACTTGTAATAGAAAAACTGGGAATCTAAATAAGTTTTTTTAGAAAAACAAGTGACAGCGTATTAATAAACTATATCAAGTTTCATTAACATCTTAGGCTTTTTCTGTTTGATTTGCCCTTCCTATCATATTTAGCCTTATTTCACGGGTTTATTATTTCCTTATTTTATTTGATACCAGCTTTAGCTGGTTAAAGCTGCAGTACATTAATAAACTACGAGGGGAGTAAAGTTGGAAGAAATCGTGTTCACTTATGCAATATCAGACAATAAATATTTTTCAATAAACAACAATAAATGCATTTCAAAGTCATCTGTAGATTCGAGTAAAATATATTTTTGTATGTATATTTGAATGCTGCAATATATACAATTGTTGAATAGTCTGTGTTCAATTGTGGTGAATAAATAGTTAAAATTGAATTGGAAAATACGATTGAAATAAACCTCTTAGTTTTCCTGTCATACTCTTAGATTTGTAGATATTTTATTTTTGCCATCTTATTTTTGTGCGAAATACTACGATAGTTTTTTTTATGTGCGCAGTTAATATTTTTATCAGATTTCATTGTCTTTTCACTGCAGAACAAATTGCTTTCAAAATATGTTCACCAAATCATAATCATATATAATTGCAACCAAATCAGAACTGTTAATCTAGTATTTAGAAATAATGAAATACAATGTAAATGACATTTCAAAGGTTCCTTTATTCTTTTAAGTATAGCAGTTCTTTTCCAGCAATTTCCCCTGAATGAAAAAATGACCACCCCTGCTTCAATTTCAAGCGATGGTTTTTGCAAGAACAAAATAAGAAAAAGCACTAATAACGTTAGCTGATTAGTTGACCTGGCTACTTCATACATTGTGGAATATGGGCAATTCTATAAATGGTGTTCAGATTTGATAATCGTGGTTATAGGCTATCATTTAAAACAACGAAACGTCAGCAGTAAAAGTACACCTGACCTACATTGATCTTTGATGGCTGAAATTGGGTCACACTCTGCTGACGTAGGCATTGTACTTAATTGGTCAAGCGCCATATGACGGCTTCAGCAACTATAAGGTCACACGTCGCCATCTGTGTTCTATATACTCGCTTGAAATCATCTTAACCATGCACATTATGTCAGAAATAAAGCGATATATGAAAGGGTTCATATGAACCTAAAATATGATATATTCCAATACATATAAACATTGGTCCTAATCGAATGCTTAAAGCGATGCCTATTGTGAAAGCAGAGAAAGTAGCTAAAAGGTTTCTCTAAGGTTGTGTCCTAGACATTTTATAATGCCAGCGTGATCGTCTTCGTTACCTTAGAACGTGTTCAGATACCTATTATATATTGTTTTTTACTTATACGTACAAATGTAAAGTCGATGCCTGGTAACTATATTTGTAACGTATGGCCATTCTTAGTATCAATTCGCAGACTAATACTCGAAATAAGTATGTACATCCCTTTTATACTGTTGATATGTTTATATAAGAGTTAAATTACAACTCGTTTATTTGTATCTGATAATATTGGTACGATTTAGGACTATATTGAAGCAACGGTAAGACAGTCAAATCTATGACACTAATAAAAATGATCATGCATCGTGCAGATGGTATAATTTTTAATTTTAGTAGTTGTCTTTGAATATGGAAAATTGGTTTCCTTTTCAATGTTAAATAAGTTCAGAATGAACATTAAAAACAAGATGAAAACTGGCTATCACGTATTTATATATTTCCAACACATCGTGGGCCTATTTTAACATATAAGGCTTATGTCTGGTTTTTGTTTGTTTGTTTGTTTGTTTGTTTGTTTGTTTAATTTTCAGTGAAACGTTGGTCTGTTTTCGCACTTTTACAGGCGCTATTCTTCTTAACATAGTAAAGAAATGTGTCTAACAAAAGGCGTAGAAATACAACCGTTACGTGTACATGTATGATAGCTGCGTAAATGGAGAGCGCTATCTAGAACTCATCGCATAAAACATGCAGAAAAAACTATTGCGTATCCTACTTTGAAGATTTAAAAAAAGACACTCGTCTGATCTTCTCTTCGTGATGCTCTTGTTTTAGGAACATGATACAAGGATCTACGACTTATTTCAACTCTGTTTATACTGATCGTTTAACTTAAATGAGATAACATCATTGTTTGCTTCATCTCGCAGTATCACACAAATTGATCTTTCTTTGTGCAACAGAATGCACATAATAAGTTACAGTAAAAACGATTAACGAATAAACAGATAAGACATTCTCTATGTAAGACACATGGAATTCGACTGTCATTGTGGCTTTGATGTATTCAACTTGCTAATTCTTGTTTGTTTAGTATTTCTCAGAAAGAATATGTTTGGAATCCAATTTTCGCACTCCGATAATTGTTGTTATTCAAATGAGCCTTACACAAGTGTTAACTAAATAACGTTCTAGAGGTAGGGAATTCAGCGCTCTGGTTTATATGCGAATGTCAACATGAATTAAAAACAAAATCGTCAAGTACGAGTTGGCGCACATTTGTCTACAATACAACAAGGCCTGATTACTATTTAAAAAATGTGTTTAAAAATGAAACCAGTTTTATAACTTTTTAAAAGTTACGTACTCCTTATGGTGTTGCTTAATAATTTAGGTAATCTGAAACTAAGCACGACTTTGCTCTAACATTCTAATTGCTTTTTGTTATCCATTAAGAGTAAGGAATTCATTAAGATGCTTTAATTAATCACTTTGTTACATTATAAGTACTGGGGCAAACGTTTTTTCTCGAGTTTTGAATTCGAATATTGTATTTGCAAGACATTTCATTATCATACTGCGCGCGCGCAATTTAATGTGTGTGTGTGTGTGTGTGTGTGTGTGTGTGTGTGTGCTTGTTTACATGTGTATAATACCTGATTTAATTATAATGTAATATTGTTTGAAATTAGCAGTCCTCTTGGTTAGTACCTAATTACCAATCTTAAATATGATAGTATGTACTTTGCTTTTTTTCTACACTGTAATTTTCAGTTTGTGAGAACAAAATTATTGTATTGTTTTGTATAATATTGTATTGCATTGTTATAAACATTAAAAAAGACATATATTTGTTAAACTTTAAATGTGCGTATCGAGTAATGTTTGACTACAGTCCTTAGTTAGAACTTCATAGAAAATTTACACCGTATAGGTCACTGGATTGTACAAACTCCATGTGTAATAATTTTTTTGTTTTAATTCGCCGAACAGTTTACCGACGTAAAGACGTCTTGTTAGAATCAATTAAACGTAGGTCTTTTTGTAATGAACTACACTTTTTTAGTCTGAAATTTTCTATATATCAATCAAATCATTATGCTTCATTGACAGTTTTATCACATCACTTGCAAAAAGCAAATAAAATGTCGGCTAAGGTTCTTTTACTTTGCATATTCATCCAATTTGTTTCCAGAATCTTCATATTGCGTTGCCACTTTAGTTACTCAAACCACTCTCTATACAAGAAATTAGGTTTCGTTATTTTGCAGTTCTTCAAGTTTTCCTTTACTGTTGAGTCATTTCGAAAAAATTGTTAAGTATATTGCATGTATTAAGTGCAGAGTTACGACGTCATAAGTGTGCAAAGATGTAAGCAATGCTTAACCAGCTTACTGTGTCACGCAGTGGCATTCCAATTCTTATATAAGCGTTCTTTCACATTAATAATTCTGTACTGTGGGTAAATCCCATGTACTACACAACTTAGTTGAAATGTTATCTAATTATTTGAACATCGCATATTCAATAAACAAATAGATTTTGGTATGTTCACGTGAACTGGTACATGTAACAGTCTATCTGTAAACAAAATTCTATTCGTATTACAGTAACAGTACATTTTGATAATTCGATTGTACCAGCTTGCAGGTGTGCAATATTTGGTATGCCATGGTGTTCCGTTAAGGCAAAAGACATGTTAACGCTCCTTCGCCACTCTATTTTCTCTCCTTCGCCATCGTATTTTCTCTCCTTCACCACCGTATTTTCGCTTCTTCGCTCCTTCTCGTTTAGATCAAATTGATTTTAACGGAGCACCATAGCACATATACTATGTGGAATCTAACAAAATGATGTACATTTTGCCAGTATTAGCACGATCTTGCAAATGTGCAGAATCCGGAATGAACCATATTGTATTTGTATTATTAGTTACACAGTCACTTAGTGACCCGATACGGACAATACTAGGTGAGAAAAAAAACCTGTATTGGGTGTCGGCATTTAAGTACCTGTGTAACGAATGTATTCCGTTTAAGACCTTTTCATGTAAAAAAAAATGATAAAAAATGTACCAGTAGATCTACTTCCTTCAATTGCAAGGCTTCAAACTGCTCAAATTGGTCATCTTGCCGAATTTAATTCAAAATAAATACCTTCAGAACAAATGCTGTTTTACTATTGCATCGTAGAGTATTAAGCGAACTTACTCTCAGTCTTGTTTGGTCCACTTCTTCCTGGGCCGTTTTACCGAAACGCTTCGCGGCCGCCAGCTTTGTTTACTGTAACTATGTGACGTGGTTAATATAGGAATGACAACTCTAGATTTGACGCCCGATATATAATCAGACGCCCGATATTAAAAATTAGGCACCCGATACGGAATCATTCGCGACGTCATATGACGTCATTTCAACCAATGGTAACGCCACATTTTTGTCTGAAGCGGGATTAAGTCAAATCCACATTGTTCGTTTGGTAATTATAATTTCTATCTATAAAAAATCAAAAACATTATACAACTTATTGTTTCAGTCAATGTTATTCACCATCTTACAACTTGAATGTATAAACTGTGTACTTAAGCTTTTTCTTTTTTTTTCTTTTTCTTTTTAAGGTTTGGCACTTTTTCAAAACTTTTAGGACGAAACAGGATTGGCCGATTCTTAGAAGGAACGTGTTTACGTCATCGTTAATATCGTATTTTAATTCAATCTGTGCCCCTAAGTACCGCAATGACGATATATGTACCGTGAAACTTTCAAAAGTAAAATCATCTTGCAGACCCGTATTTATACCGAGTTATTGACTCATGTAACCGAACTGCGGATTCCGTGAATGATTTTTTTTAAATAAAACATATATTGTCATCAATGACAAATATTGCTGACTTCACATTGTAATTTCCCGAATGATATGCACTTGTTTCATCTTTATTATTTGTTTTTGATCAGTAAAAACATTTAACCTCGCAGCTGTAGCTGTAATTTTTGTTATCAATGTTCATTAATTGCTTGACAAACATCAAACAAGCAGACGTGAGACAAAGCTTGATTGGTGATCTTTTCTATTTCTTTAGGGCGACAGTTTCAAAGGAAATGAAATAGTCTGGCTGTTACGTAATAAGTGGAAAATTATTGTCAAAAGTTCTGCTTTTGGCATAAATACAAAATTTGTGTACTAAGATGTTTCACATTGGTTTATTGTTGCCCGCCACGGTATCTCAGTGGTAAGAGTTTTCGCTTCTTGTGCGAGAGGCGTGGTTTCGATCCCCGGCCATATCATACATAAGACGTTAACATTAGGTAATCTAAGCGCTCAGCATTTTTAGGTAGGAGAAATATTGATTGGCTCAGTGCCAGGATAGCGTGACCGAGTGAAGTATCGTGCCAATGTGTCTGCGGCGTGATATTTCAGGGAGATCGCATTTTTAATTAAGTCGTCTTTGGTGTGCGCTGTCACAAGCAGACATCGATATGACCTAACCATGAGTTGAAATTAACTTTAAATCAAAACAAACAAACAAACTTAAGATTATTTGATTTAATACGTTGTTTAATGATTAGAGTCTTTCCTTATATAACAGTCTTCTTGACCATAATTGTTGAGAACTTCAGCAATGCCATGACGTTTTTAATGTGTTGTGTAAGAAAATAAGTTAACGTTTCTAATTTTATTTCTTGCAAGAAGAGAAATAATTAGGTTTTGGTTTTGTTAAAGGTTAAATCCTCCTACATTGCCTAGTTGATCTCAAGTCTGCGGATATAATATGTCCGTTGGCTTTTGCAACGTGGTCATCTTCATTTTCGTAAATATGTTCAAGATGATTTTAGTTATTTTGTCAAATGTAATCATATTTACCCGAATAGAAGAAGTATTCACAACTTTCAAAAGTGTGATTCTTAAAAAGTCGAGTTATTTTAAAGACAATATACACCCATCTAAAATGGAATCAGTTTGATCATACATGCTTTTTGTCAATTCAATTATTTTTATGACCTAGTAGATATGTAGAACAAAATAATTTTGATGTCTGTTTAATGGTATGTGCAATGTCTCAACACTCGGGATACGAAACAACCTAATTTTAATATTTTGTCATTACAAAGTTACCTCATTTTTTTTTTATATTTGACGTTACCCAGTTATCCAAATGTTGACACCTTTATGAGACCAACCAATTTGTTTGTGTGTCAGAACCCATTACCTCTAAAGAGCAATAAATGCCAATGCTTTCAATACCACGGACACAATTTCTAAAAACTGGTGCAAAGCTTTATACGTCAAAAGTGATAATAAAAATGCCAACAGAAGTATTATAAACTGTGTTTCATACCTAATCATTAATCAATATTCACCATTTCCCCATATGTTTTATTTCAAACAACAAATTATGATATGTGTGTGTTTCTGTGCGCACGCGCGCGCGCGCGCGTGTGTGTATGTGTGTGTGTGCGTGCATGCACAGTAAGTAAGTGCTTTGAAGCGACAAACAGTCATGGAATCATCATCGCCGATAATGTACATTAGTAACAATTTAGGAAGGAAATGATTTGTACAATGATAGATTAAATACAATATAGGTAAATAAGCCACAATCGCATGTTGAAATTAACATTCAATAGGGCATGGCATCGTCTGACATTTATATTAACACGAATTAGATGTCTTTGAATTTCCAAACTATAAATTAGAATTGCCAATTTCTCTTTGACATTTCAATGCCTGATATATAACATGGGAGAAGTTCATATACACTTTGTCATGATCAGATATGTAACACAATGATTCACTTGTTTAACCGAATTGTATTTGTGTTTATTGCAGCTTCTTAATTTTACATATTCTTTCTTTCACTTTTTTCTCATCCAAACGATAAGCATCATTTTATAAACAATTTGAAAATTTTGTTTCAGCTTGTGTTATTGGATTGATTGACGCAGTTGAAATGATATATGGTGACGAACGATGCACCGGAAGTGATTCTTTTAATTGTAACGAGGCTGGAACCGAGTGTGTCAGCAAATCTTTGGTGTGTAACGGGGTTAGTGAATGCAGTACGGGACTCGACGAGGCTGTGGAAGTGTGTGGTAAGATCATAAAAAAACTATATCTTCTTCACAACAATAAATTATTCAGATACATAATCAATATAATTCCATGTGATATTCCCATAAGTCAAGTCATAAGATTATACGAATTTTATAGCTTCGAGTTTACAATCATGGTGCTGTCAATCAGAAAAATACACTATTTAGGAAAAATCATTTCCCGAGTTAAACGATAAATTATTTATACCGAGTCTTTGATGCGATACGTGAAATTTAATGTTAATGTGAACATTACTGTAATGCACCAAATATACAAATTTAAACGGCAAAATAAACGAATCACATGTGACTGAAGCTAGTTACCCAAAACGTATGTTTTATTGAATTCTTTTTTACCCTACCTGCACAACGCAAAATTAAAGAATGACTGATCTCATCGCATGTACAAGTGGTAAATACGAAAAACGAAGACGATATTTAAAAGACACAAGTCAACAGAAATAGTAAATAAAAGGGATACGGGGAACTCAAACAGAAAAAACAACAAAACAATTAATATACAATTGTGCGTAGTCTTTACACACGATATTCTTTTGTACTTTTGTATCTGCAGTACCTCCATTGTTCTTTTATCAAACGACAGCAAGGCAAGACAGAATCAAGGCACGTGTATCACGAATACAGAATTTTATTGTATTCATCTCAAATAAACTTATTGATTACATAAGAACTTCTGTCCTGATGTTGAATATGCATGCAGACGTTATAACTATATGACACGCCGATTGGCCCAGTTTGAAGGAGTAACCTCATGATATTTCAAGTTATATTTAATCTTTTTCCTGTTTGCTTTCAAACCAATTTGATAAATGATTTAACAACCTGATCGAGTGAACAATCTTAGTTTTACACAATAACGTAATTACGGTAATTGGAATACAACATTACAAACTCAAAACATAAAATTTGCGTCTTATTTGATTACCTTCATTAAGAAAGCCTAGATTTGTTGTATTTACAGGTTGCTTAGAGGGTGAGTTTCAGTGCAATAAAACCACGTGTATTGACATCATCAGGAGATGTGACAGGAGCTCTGATTGCGATGACGGAAAGGACGAGAAAGGCTGCGGTAGGTTGAAGACATTTTAATTATTACACTTCTAAATATCAATACACTGATTTACTAAAATCAACTAAAGATATCAATGGTATTTGTATATTAGATTCTATTCTTAAAAGCAAATGATACATGTACAGATAGCAGTCTGGGCATCTTGATCAATGGAAGAGTGTTCGCTTCATGTGTAGAAGGTTCTGAATTGATCTACATCCGCGTCACACTCACACTAAAAAACCATTAAGAATACAAAAATACAATCTGAAACATACCTCCAATGAATATACTATTTATAAGAGGAAAGAGCCAATACCCCGAGTGAGTCATCCCCGTCCCAAACTTCAGATCTAACTTTGAAGCATCCATTCAGATAATCCATTCAGTCATGAAATGTTATAACTTTTATGTTAATGTATTAGGAGCTCTAAGAAATTTGTTGTCATTTAAATTTTACACTCAAGCCAATTTACAAAAACATTAAAATTAAAGTTTATGCAATAACCTATATTTATGAGGTTATACGATGTGTTTGGAGCCGATAGAAGTCAAGGCGAAGCACTTTAACATTATGCAATAAATATTTTTAGATCTTTAGTGTTCGTTGGAGGTTTTAGGCGCCGTAATTTAGACTAAAACAAGAATGCAGGGAACGATTTAAACAACAAAATTAGTGCCAAAAAGCGATAATGCAACACTAAAAACACCATATTATCTCCATTAAAACGCAATAGATTCTGCTTTAAGTAAAATACGGTGGTATTTCGAATCGACAAGGGCAAAACGGAGTAAACACTGTATTGTCGCTTGTTCTGCAACCCACACACTTAATCGTGATTACATAAATACTATTGAATACAAATTTAAGTAAAATTATTCGTTCTTCAGCGGAGTTCTCCTTGCAGTTTTATATGACTAATTATTCGTTCTTAATTACTGTGGCAATTTTTATTTGAATCTTCTGGCAATGAGACATGCGAGCAAAAATAATTGTTGATAAGACTATTTTCATAGAATATTTTGGGTGTAGTGTTTGTCCCTATCATCTGGACCTCTTGCTCCTCTTTTGGCTCCTTTACTTTTATTATCAAGGTCTTGTCTGAATACATTTTTGCTTGAACGTCCACCGGTGACGGTGGATTCGTAGCTTGGCCTGGAATCTTGGACACGGTTCTCGCTCACAGAGAATTGATTGTTTCCTCTTATAAGTTTTATATTTATCGGTCGTTGTTTCACTAAGTTCGAATTATTGTATGATATCTTAAAAGAAACGACCAAATATACGTGAATCGCTTATTGATTAATGTTCTTATTTTTACAATAATACGTTAAAAAACAATATAATATATACATTGTAAATGTTTGCAACAGATGGCAAAATGCTTAATATGTATTACACGAAAAGCGAAATGACGATGCCAATGTTATAAGGAAGTTGTTTAAGTTCGTTAAAATACGAAACAGCTTTCCGGAGTCGTGAAATATCAAGAATTGCTTGCACTGATTATCAAGTTAATAATTTTCTATATGGTGGGTTTACACGGTACAAGTGCACGACTGTTCGTTGATGCATGTTCATTACTGTGAGATACACCAGTCATGCTGCTGTTCTTGTTTTACTGATGTTTAACACAGGGTCTCTGGTATAAATGATTTTTTGGTTCACACACTTATCTTAAATGATAGCTGTAAAGGAAAATAATCAAGAATTAAGTGCAAATTTCTATTTCTAATGTCAAAACGCTCGTTATGATTGACCTACTTTAGTTAGAGCTTTAAGTGCTTAATATACAAAGACGTGCATTTATTTCTCAATTCTTTCATCATATTTTTTTCAAGGATTAAGCTCCTAATTAATTGGATTCTATACCACTCTGCTTTTTAAGTGACATACACATTAACAAATAGTAAGTTTTGTTTGTTTTTAATTTATTTTCAAAATTTTTATTTTTAGTAACTTTTCGTTAATTAAACCTGAAGCTCGTGTACCTTCACAAATTTAACAAATTTATAAAATAACCAAAATTTATAATTCGGGGCGAATTAAAAATGACTGACTGGTGTTGACTTTGGAAATGCGCATAACGCTTCAACTTTCGTACCAAAACAAGGAAAACCTCCCGACGTCATCTTCACGTGGGTATTGCTCGGGACATATATTTACACTGTGTTGTTGTTGGCCGGTCAAGAGGCGGATCTTCACGAGTTCTTTAGTATTTCGCTGGCTTGAAACCTGGTATCTAACTTATCAAAAAAATATTCATTTGATGACAGATCATCTAATTATAGTGCTATCAAAAATATTTCGTTTTATTGAAGTGTTATTGCTTTTATCTCAATAATTAATACCGGAGTGTGCATCTCACTTTAACAGAACCCTGTAAAAAGGAAATTTGATTGTGATATGGTATTAGAAAATTACGGCAGTGTACTACATGTTGTATTTACTCACAGTATATTGTTTATCTCGTAATCTCACGTGATTACGTCTAAATATTCTCAGTATTACAACTTAAAATTCATCTATTTCGACTCACGTTAATTTCAATTTATATTCCTATCCGTGCCAAAGAAAGAAGAAAATATTTAAGTTCCAAAACGCAAACAATTCGTAGAAATAATGCAAGAACACAGAAGATAACTTAGTCTTTTGTCCACTACGGAGAAATTGCTGAATTAAAAACCTTAAATGTATCCATTGAAAAACAGTTATTTCTGAGTCAAGTATAGCGTCTTTTGTTTTGTTTTATTTTGGTTAAAGTCCCTTCAGCACATGTCTAGGTCATATCGAGATGCTGTCTGCTGATGGCAGTGCGATATATAGAGATTCATATAGTGCAGTTTCACTGAAAGTCATATCGACCTCATGCAATTTAACTATGTAAAAACCGTGGCCCGAGACGATACTGGTGAATGCAACAACGCCACGCAACGCTTATACGTTGCATCCACGAGCAAAGACCGTGCAAGCTTAACAATTGTAATCATATAGGCAGGCAACATATTGGATAGAACTGTGGAAAGAAAGAGTGATGAGAAGGTTAATGTGAATGTCTTCGATAAAAAATTGAAAGAGTTCATTTCATACTGCTCTTAATATATGAACGTTTAAAATTTCCCTCAAAGACAGAATTACATTGACAAAAAACTAAGTAAGCGCATTTTTTCAGTTGGATTCTTAAAAAAGCAGGGGCTGCGGTGGTTTAGTTGTTAAAGTCGCCGACCTGTAATCATAAGAGCCTTTCACCTCTTAGTTCGATTCCCGTCCGGATCAATGTATGGTATTCAGATATTATTAAACAACGATTTTATGATCATACTTTGGTATGTGTGAATGCAGTTCCCAATAAGAATTCATAAGTACAATTACACCATTCAAACTGTATAATTCATTTGTGTTACATGGTGTTCATCGAGGATGATATTGTTGTGAATTATTGAGCTCTGTGCAAACCGAATGTTCATGGGATCAAAATAGTTTATACACATTGCCTGAAACCTTTTTGGAGGAAAACCAAACATTGCAAGCAGCATGGTTGGAGCATTGCCACTGTATGCTATATTGACCGTTTATACTATTGTTTATGCTTACACGTTGGTGTATTATAAGTGCGACTAGACTCTTATTATTTTTCAAACAATTAACCAACAACGTTTTATAAAAGCCATTTAAAGAATACTGACAAAAATGACCTTGGAGCTTTCACGAAGTCACTTTACACCAAAACGACAGTGAAGAACTTTCGAAAAGTTGAACATTTCAACCTTCAATTTTTATACTAAGGCTAATGCCGCGGGCCCCAAAGACGACTGTGTGCTTCATACTACTGCCCAGTATATCATTAGGAGCCCCCAAGGATGGGGCGTGCCGTGTTTGGTTACGTTTGTTAGAGGATCGGAGGGGGGCGTCGGGGGTAACCACGGCGAGTTAGCTAATCCCCGTCTTTGGGTCCATGGGCCCGATTTTTTTACACATATATATATGCATAACTGCATACAATTATACCAAACTTTCATATTTAAG
>JAUMGZ010237298.1:0-10790 GCA_032359645.1 Pododesmus macrochisma | reverse complement strand
CTAAGGCTTTTTTCCTGGCATTTCTGTGAACAGAAGCATGACATTTAGGCAAAAGTAATATGTTCATGGGTCCCCAGAAAGAATGGTTCATAGGTCCCCATCCATGCTTTCAAGAAAACGTTTGATCCCTGCCAAAATCCAAGTTGTACATTTAGTAAATATTTATCTACATTAGGTAGTTCATGTCTCTTCATTTACAGGACACCAGCGTTAATAATTTATCACTTTATAATTTTGGCATTTACTGTATTCAAATATCTAACTCAAAGAAATTTTGGTCAATGTAGCAAAATAGTCACTGTGTACTTTTTCTACAGATTTGCATTAACCACTTTTTTCTTTTTTAACTGTGCGCCACCTGTTGGTTGTGCTAGACATAAAAACGGCCAGGAGTTATCCTAATTTGATTTTGATTATCATGGAAAGCCGGTGGGTTATCGGTCCCGTATGGTCATAGGCCCCAGGTTTCCCCTACATATGCCTATATATCTGTCCAACAATCTCAACTGTGAAGATATGCTTATTCTTGTAAAAAAAAAATATTGTACATTTTTATTGCAGAAAACAAATCACAATAAAGATTCAGCTTTTCTGTAAGGTCATTGGACTGCTCAAGGCTGGTAAAAAAAAAACAATAAAAAAACTCTGACCTGGTATTTTAATAATGTAACAAAAGAGAAATTCGGTAAACAATGTTGAAAAAATTTGGTTCCCAGTACGAATGTAGACATAATTCTTGGATTTCGATTTTCAAAACGGGGGCATATACGCACAATTCAAATTTCAAAATCTGTGACATGTGTTGCGATCACTAACTTCGCCGAAACTTGAGATTTCGGGAAAATTTTATTATGACGTTGTTGTTGTTGTACATTTTGATGCAGCCTGTACGGCTGTACATGTTAACCGCATAAGAAACTTAAATTGTCTAACAGATGTTTTGCTATTTCTGTTTCTCTCGATTGCATTTGGGATAATTGGTCGGGTCTGCACCTCTGCTAAATTCTTTTGAACTGAATGAGTCGCGAAGAGGCCAGCGAAGCGTCATTTTTAGCTATGCATTCTCCAATACTCGAAATTATTGCTGCACTACTGCAAAGCAATGTAAAACCGAAAGTAGCCGAATAAACAGAACGAGACACATGTAAAAACCTACAGTAGCCGAATCAACAGAACGAGACACATTAACAAACCGACAGTAGCCGCATCAACAGAACGAGACACATTAACAAACCGACAGTAGCCGCATCAACAGAACGAGACACAGTTACAAACCGACAGTAGCCGCATCAACAAATGCAACACCAGAACAAAAAGAAAATAAATTTATATCACCACAACCCTCGAGTCTAGTTATCCATAAGGACCTGAAGGCATTCAGTACCCAGTGCGAAACTAGGTGGTGTGGTTAACCGGTTAATGAGGCCTCAACCTTCTTACTTCCCACATGAGACAAGAAGTATAGACATACATTTAAAAATTCAATACAAACACACCATGGCGCTGTTAATCATCTCAACGAACAAAAACAATTAAGACATTTTCCAAGATCATTTTTATCTTTATAGTTTTTATAAATAAATTATTCTCTCACTCGTACGTAGAAAATAAATGTTAGCTGACAAAACATTAACAGAAACGTGATATGCTTGCAAACGTTTTTCTTTTATTTCAGAATGAAAAACTGCAAGCCATCACAAATCTACATGCACACATATATAATACACACTCGCATACACATGCTGTCGTTTGCAAAAACTTTTGCATACATCATTCCCTGTTTATTATCTAATAAAAAATGGGTTATGGCTGTCCTCATTTGAATTTTTTTTTAGTTATTAGTCCACATGTAGAAGATATACATGTATTTTACTTTTAGTTATTAGTCCACACGTAGAAGATATACATGTATTCTACTTTTTATAAACATGTTCCCATTTATTTGAAATAGCCTTTTAGTTACTGGTTGTTGACTGTACTCCCCGTTGAAGCTTTGTTCAATTTTCGACAAAGTATTTCATACCCTTGAAAACAGCCTTTATGGCTGTAATGGTCCAATTTGCTGAATCATTCAAGTGATTAATTAGTGTATGCAGTTTTTGTTTGTCAATGGCTTCGCTCTGTTGAGTGTAAACAATTAAAAAAATTAATTTTATGAAAAATCAATGAGGCTCAGAAGTCCATACAATAAAAGTTGCCAAAAAAAGTAGAAAAAATGCACTCATAATTTTATCATTTTTCAAAGTGCAACAACAGTAAAACAGGTTTAGGCTAGAAACTATAAAACAAAAAGAAATAGGATCAAAAGATACAAACGTGCTCGACTGTACGTCGCAAGTTGTGAATGTTTATGTTATTTTCAACTGTTTGTTTATTGGGGATTAGATAATTATTTTATTTTCAAAGTATCAATATATTGATAATTATTCAAATCTACAATGATATAAATTATATGGTGTATATGAAACAATAAATACTTAATCACAATGGTTAACTATGATACACAGTTTCCATTCCTAACACACGTATTATATAAGCAAACACTGATTCATACTACATTTCAACATACAAGACATATTGCTATTCAATTCTGACACAAACATAATTGTTCAAACAATAATTAAATCACAGAGTTGCATGTAGCACTACAAAACTCGCCACTCGGAAGTCAACAACTAAACATCGATAGTCATTAACTAATTAACATATATAATTAGGATTCATAGATCAAAAGATGTCAAAATTAATATCACAATCGACAGGATCACAATAATACAAGATTATGAGTTAATGTTCACTAGGCACATACTTTCTTTCTTTGTAAGTCCTATTGTGGAATTCGTGTTCATACCATGAGACTGTCGAGGCAAGGAACATTGGAAATGTATATTGTCGTTTTAATACTAAAGTAAACTGATCATTTTACTTTACAGAATCACCTAAAAGTAGTCGTAAAAATCTTTCCCACATTGTTTCTTGTCTTCGAATATAGTTAACGTCCGTTTTACTACCTGATAGTTTGTGCTGTGTTGGTCGTTGTTTTTGATGCTGTGTTGGTCTTTGTTGTCGTTGTTTTTGTTGTTGCTGTTGTTGAAGTTTTGGTGGTTGTTTCTGTAAGGTGTTTACACGCACTTGCTCTTGTTTTATTTGTTGCCGTTTTATTCGATGTTGTCGCTCCAGTCGTTCTCGTTGGAGTTTCTGTTGTAGCAACTCTGTTTGTTGTTGTTGTTGTTGTTGTTGTTGTTGTTGTTGTTGTTGTTGTTGTTGTTTTAAGTTCCCTTTTTCAGTTTTCCGCAGTTTTTGTTGATTTATCTGATGTAATGCCTTTTGTTGTAGCTTCCATATCTCCTTTTCTTCATTTACGGTATTATCGATTGGGTTATGACTTGAAATAGAATTTCGTTGCACTATATGCTTCTTTGCACGATTTTGATCAGAAAGGAATTGCTTTTCAGCCTGTCGTTGATTATTCCAGTACTCTTTATCGGCCTTTGAATTGGCACCCTTAACCGTTAGTCGAGAATGATAAACTTTATTGTTTAACTTACGTCGTTTTGGTTTCGGTTGATTGAATTCCGCTAATGTTATGCCAAACTGACCTTTGACATTTTGCAGTCTTTTGTTAAGAGCTGTGACCATTTTATCTTGACGAGGCTTAACGACAGGCTGTATTATATTGTTTACGCGAAACACATAAGGAGCAATAGTAGTTGTTGGTAAGGAAAATGATTTTGTTATTGGTTGATTTTCCAAAGGGTCATATCTGAATCTATTTCTGGTTTTATTGTCAAAAACTGCAATTCCCATCATAGACGTTTTAAAATTCCAAAAGGAATCGGCTTCGTTTTTCATGGTAGATGTTTCTTTTGGCACGGTGAACCGAAATTTGTATTTCTTTTTCTTGGGTTTCTGTATAGCTTTCTTCCATGATATATAATACTTTGGCTTTTCTGTCCTAGATCTTGTATTCTTCACACTGTCACTGATTTCATTTCTCCACGATGTCGCGGTTTTCATGTGCCGAAAACTAGGGCTACTCCGAGATTTCGTTTCTTTGCTAGCAGACCAAGCTCGAATCGGTGGTAGTCTTATGCCACGCATGGCTGAGAAACCTGTTTGAATTGGCTTTTTATGAATTTCAGGTACCTTTGGCACCACAGCCTTTGCAAACACTGGTTTTGTAAATTCTACAAATTTTTGTGGTTTACTTTGTGACTGCCGAACACTAAACAAAGGAGGTGGAGGAGGAGGCGTCTGCATCTGCAGTCTATTCACAGTTCTAAATGCACTGTTGTTAATAACTACTGGTGACGTTGCTTTTTTGCCACCAGAACACTGCCATGGAGCGAATGAATTAATCCGAGATAATGGCATTGGGGATTTAAGCCAATCAATAGTTTTCTTTGCTGACACTACAAACACGTCTTCATGTTTTAAAATAGTTTTAATAAATCTATCCATTGCGTTTAGCCTCTCTTTGCTTCTGTAAAACCACGAAGAATGCATGTTCAATCCGAATGGGATCTTTTCTCCTCGATAATAGCTATTAAAGTTATCCATGAGGAAGTTGAAAGCGGATTCCTCATCGGGAGGGACGTTCATACAGCCATCAACATACACACAGTCATATTTATGACGATAGTCCATTAAAGAAACCACCGGCACTTCCCAAAAAGCAGAGTGTCGCCTTTTGGGACATGGCTTCACTTTACAGTCGTACGGCCAACCGAAATCCAACGTGAAGGGAGAAGGAGCTTTGTCACTTAATTTACGTTTACTGAAAGTTAATGTTGCATCATATGTATAGCCTAACCTTTTAAGTTGTTCAGGTTGGAGATCACCCACAGGTTCCAAGAATGGACTCCTCCAGCCCACGATATCACTCTCGGATACATTTCCGAGTCTTGCCAAGTTAACCTTCTGCTTACGTGCCTCTTGGTAGAAGTTTAATGTGGACATGTGGTCATGCGTGACACTGTGTGCTCCTATTTCCATTCCTCGCTTATAAAAAGAATTGACCTGTGAGTAAATTGTATCCGAATGCGAAATGAACAAGGTCATTGAGATCGGGCAACCATTCGGGTTTCTTCTATGCGGAGGAAACAAGCGATTGTAGAATTCGGCGGCTTGGTCTGTCAATGCGTCGTCAAACGTAAAGAACACAATCTGAGGGATTTCTCGCAAGGGCATTGATAAGCCCATTTTATCACGGCAGCAAAAACATTCTGGAGGGTGACACGATCCACTTTGAAGACATTTTAAACATGACGATGAAAGCGAATACACCGAAGATACCAGAAACATTAAAATCGAAATATGTATTAGTTCCATCCTGAACAGTTATTCCAATATTAAAATCAATTTGTAAATAATGATATTGGCTTTCCTATCACTGTTTAGAAAATATGATTATTGTATCCGAGTTGGTTCTTAAACGTAACCTGTGACAGCAGCTTCAACATTTTGTTGTACATCGGTAGTATATTTTCCTAAATACAGTTACTGGTTAGTATTCACAGCTACACAAACCCTGTTCTTCTTTTAAGGTTTTAAAAAATACAATTCCGTAACTCCAGTAGAAAATTGCAGTATGTCTACAGAAATGTTAATTCAACTGCTTTCAGATAAATCCCATTCTGTCGACAATTTGTACAACTGTTTGTCGGGTGAAACAGACAGGCCCGTAAACTAACCTTCTCCAATATAAGTACCCTCTTTCGTCTAGCCGTAGGAGCTGTATGACCGGTCGCACAAACTCTCCCACTGCCGCCAGCAAGCAGCACGTTTGACGAAGATATGAAAAATAACAGAAGTTGTGTTTTATAAGACAATGTGCCCCGTTTGGATGAATATGCCGTGGCGTTATTAATGAGAATTTTACGGCGTCATGGGACAAGCATATATATGTAAATATGACAGCATGAAAAGAACGGCTGTTCGGTTTAACACCTGTGTTTGGTGTATATACTATGTATGTTACCTCATATGACACAGTAACCACACGGTTGAACTTATGTGGACACGAAACTGCTATTAATAATAAACAGTTATGCTGCGACAAATTAATCAGCAAGTTTTTTTTATAAGACTTTTTTTCGTAGTTTTGCTTTAAGTGATTACAAAACAATCGTCTCCTCTTTGGTACGTCTTTTGTCTTTCTCATTCGTCAAATACAAGTCTCTCTATATTTCTACACTGACATCACACTTTTCTGTCGGATTAATATTAAAATATATAACTTCTCATACAAGAGTCTGAACCTACTTCAATGTCGCAATCAAACTTACTGCCTACGAAGTGAACTGCAGTCTGAATGCAAGTACAATGTTACAGCATGATATATATACAGATCGACGAAACAATCGATTATTTGACTACTTCCCCAAATCTGATTGAAAAGCTACTCTGTGCACGGAAGCATAATTACAAATTATAATTGATATGGATTTAACTCTGCACATGTGTGATCAGTATTCTCGTTTCGTCATAATGTCGTTCCGCCCACTTCAATCTCACCGCCCTATCCGGCACGTGAATGAAATTAAACATTTATTCACAATAAATCATTAAATGATGAAAGTAAGTTTTACTTCATGCTAATTTTTATTTCAATGACCTTAAAACACAGTTTTACATTAATGATTTCGTTCTGCTTTGGTGACTTGATCACTTTATTTCAAATTTCATTTGTTTATAAAATAAGAGCAAATATTAAAGGGAATTTTGCAAAATTTTCTATCTAAAATATCTTAGTAAATTATGTATAGTTATTTTCATTTATTGACTAATTTGTTTTTTATAATAGATATATATATTACGTTTTCTTAGAATAATTTTTTTTAAAACTTTTCTATGGATTTAATCGTTAAATGGACTGATATTCATGAAACCGTATACATTTTCACTTTATTTATGTTTCTACTTCTTTTCACTACCGCAGCGGTAGCTAAGTGCTCGTTTCGTGAGCGGGAGGCGCGGATTCGTCCATTGAGCTTTTTACGTTTCTGACTTCTTAAAACTAACTTGGAGAAACGGAACGCCGGAGTGTTAAACTAATGGACCTCGGACCAAATGGCGTCCATTTAGGGTCCAAAATGCTTTGTTTGTTTGTTTGTTTATTTGGGTTTAGCATCCCTTTAACTCATGTATCGGTCATATCGAGACGGTTTCTGCTTGCCACAGTGCGCACTTATGGCGACTTTATAGTGCTGCCTCTCTGAAATGTCACGCAGCAGACACATTGACATGATACTTCACTAGGTCACATTATCTTTTATTTCTCAGTTCATGCACAAGTTGCAAGCTAAGTCTTTGGGGAATGGATAATAAGGTTACTTAGTTCACAACCATTGACCCTGGGGTTAACATAGTGATGCAATTTGGGGGATCAGATGCAAATAAAATGCAACCAAGTGAAAGTTAAGACCCAATGTGCCACTTGCTGATATACATGGTTATGTTTTTCATTTGCATGAAGTCATTGTGACGTAACACTCTCATGCCAGAGCTGTCAGCAGATTAACATATCTTTTTATATTACCGTCTAGTTGAATTTTAATAACTTGATATCAAAAAGAAAAGTATGCATAAATGTGCATAGTACACTGCACCATGCATATATGTGTAAATATAAGGTTTGATAAGATGATTTTATATTTTCTGCATCACCAACTTCGCGTAAAATTTACTCAACTTTATTTTTGTTCTTGAATGCATAATGTTTTTTGGGAAACGCATAGTATTTTTAAGAGGCACTCTTTTAAAGAAAATTTGTGAAAATTATCTTTAACAAATATAGGATATTGGACGCGGCAGAAAATAAAGGCTACAATCTTATATTGGTCACACTGACGTTAAGTCATTATACTCAAAACACTGGGCAGTTTGCTTTGGCTTTAATAAAAAGTAAGGATATTACACTCTAAATTTTCCATTCCTCTTTTGGCTGTCCACTCTAAATCTATTCGGCCCGTGTATCCTCTTTGCCAACATGATGACCATCCAACTTCGGAATTAAACCTAGTCTTTCTGGTAGGTTTCGCTTTGCTTTTTATAGACGGTTCCTATGCTTTTTCCTGTGATTATTTTACTTGCAAAAGTAGCAACAGAGCGGCATGCAAATACGATTCAAGACATATTCGCGCAATTCTACATTAGCGTACTTAAATGTAGGTCAACATTATTTTTTTAAATGTTGATTTTAAATTTAATTGCTGTATATTAATTAGCGCTTTAATGTCATCACGAAAAGCGATAAAAGAAGATTACCGCTAAAATCTACGTTTACGGTTATCTTCTTACGAACAGAAAACCATATAACTTTGATATGAAGCAGCATTGGGAGGACATAGAAAGTTCAAGTTTCTTCAAATTATGGTATTTGGCTCAATATTTGGACATCACTCAGGGGTCAAAGTTTGAAGTAGGTTTTATTGTACTTGAATCATACTCTTGTGAGATACACATGTCAGAGCTTGATATTTTCATTTCAAGGCACGTAAATTCAATTTTTTTTGAAACCTTGACACTTGGGCGAAAACAAAGGGTTATGCCTGGCATATATTGCATACAAAGAATATGATAGACCATTAATCTTAATCATTATCCTAGTTTGCTCTTGTTTTATGGTGCTTTAACCACTAACATACACATTAAATAATTATTATAGGTTTATGCTCCAGAATTATTCTCATATGAACACAAAATGACAAAGTTAGCATGTTACATTGTATGTATTATCCTTTAACCAAAGAGTACTTTGTACAAATTACACTTTGTAGCATCGGTGCCAATGTTTGGGTACATTTAAGCCGTTAACATTAGAAATAGGGTCTTTGAAAGAGAAAATGATGCTTCAAATATATACTTTCAAAAAATATTGGTCATATGGATATTTGTTGCATACAGCTTCACATTCATTGAACGGATAGAGTATGAATCCTGGTGGATGTTAAGGTCAAATTGACCTCATTATTGACCTTTTCACATGATGGATTCTGAAGAATTATAGCTTTGAACTTAAAGATATTGTCGCATTATACTGTTCCACAAAAGAAAATTACCAGACACAACAACAAGTCACGAGACAGGTAATTAGCATCCGCTGCACTTAAATATAAGGAAGTGGTTTTAGAGGAATATGCAAATCGCTGCACTTTACAAGCAATAGACGAAAGAGCAACTCTGTCGCCGCGCGCATCTTGATTGAGTGTAAATTATGCAAATGAGACGATTATATATTCTTTTAAACTTCTGACCTTCAATTTAAGGTTTTTCATTCGTACGATCCATATTGACATTAAGCCACACATATGTGCAAATTCATAATCTAAACCTTTTATGCGTAAAACAGATACATTTTATAGACGGAAGTGTTCAATAATGATCTGTCTGGTTACACAAACATTTTAACCGCAATCTGTTTAAAATTTACAAAAAGACACACCTACAAATTGCTCTTGTTTTAAATTTTAATTCTATTTTTAAATTTGAAACGTTGATGACATAACATATATTTATACACTGTATGTCAAGTTTACAACAATATTTTCGTTAAATAGATATTTGGTAAAATGGTAAATTTGCGAATCTATCTCAATGAAGTAACATGGTTCTTGAAATGCGTATCAGTAACAGATAATATTCGAACGTGTTACCACCCTCATGTCAACGTAATTGTGACGCTATATGCCAACGAGGTCGGACGCAATGTTTGCTGCTTCAAGCACCACAAAACAGCTCGAGCCTTTTCGTCATACTTATTGAAAAATGGCCCGAGGTGTTCCGGTTGAAAGTACCAGGGCCGTAGCCTACGGGGGCAGGGGGCAATCAAAAATGTCGCCCTTTTTCTTATTTTCAATAAAAAAACTACTAGCAAATATATGAGCATAGCAGAA
This sequence comes from Pododesmus macrochisma, assembly GCA_032359645.1. NCBI lineage: Eukaryota > Metazoa > Mollusca > Bivalvia > Pectinida > Anomiidae > Pododesmus > Pododesmus macrochisma. The sequence goes on along the minus strand of JAUMGZ010237298.1, from coordinate 894 downwards.
CAATTTCTAAGTATATGTTTCCCCTCCCTCGGTTTTTTTCATGCTACGGGCCCACGCACAGACCATATGTATACAATTTGAAAACCAAAATGACCTTGATAAACAAAACCCTTGTGATACCGATGCTTAACTACATATTGCATAAACATATATCTCCGTCGGTTTTTAACTATGGACCCTTTGTTTATTGTGTATTTACTGAATAACATTACCACAAACAAACCCACAAAATACGTTCAGTGTTGCACTTCTAGAATGTCACTGTCACAAAAGAAAAATAAACAGTTGTTAAAGTTGTCAAAGTAATCACGTCGTGGGTGTAAAAACGCTTGAACTCAGCAGACGACATGTCATAATGGACGCTTGTAAATACATTTAACGTGATGGCCAAGTAATAACTGTTTGAAAGCTTCTTTTAATTGTATCATACATATAGATTTATGTAAAGAAGGTCTGTTTGAGGTTGTGTGTCCCTCGGCCGTTAACAAGTCTTGCCTAATAAACGTCTACTCATTTGATATGACTAACTCTCTAATATGGGCGTACGAATAAATAACTTATTGTTTCTATTATATGTACTTACAAGGCAGGTCAGAGGGTATTGAGAGCGAGGTTATAGTTAGTCTTTGGAAGGTACCTTCTGAAACAGTAATTTTTGAAATATTCATGTATTGCGTGTGTTATTCTTAAACACAAGAAATACATTGATTTCTATGATTTGTTTTTGATTTGTTTGGTTGGTTTATGGTTTTTTTCTTTGGGGTGTTTTTGTTGTTGTAATGTTTTGATTGATTGGTTGATTTATTTATTTCTTTATCCCATGTAAAGTTCGATACAAGAGTAGGCGGAAACGCCGTTGCATGGGCTCATCCTTCTTTCTGAACTATCTCTATT
>JAUMGZ010237287.1:0-10790 GCA_032359645.1 Pododesmus macrochisma | reverse complement strand
GTTTGCCGTGATAAGTAGATTATCACGAGAAAATCCGTGCGAGACCCTGAAATTCACAAGTTTTGTTGCTTACCTTAAGGATTTATCACAAGGATACGCAACTCGAAGATACGCTGGACACAGATCGGATCAAATTCCAGGATGACGCAATCAAGACATATTTAATAATCAAGAAAATTTAATATCCAGTAGATAAGCGCCTGTGCCCTGGTTGTGTAGAGTCAGACACACATTCAACCAAGGACAAGGATGTTCACCCTGAACGAGTACCAAGCTCTAGACAAAACAATCTCAGTCTGAGGAAAGATAAGTTTATTCTGCAAACAACAGTTTAACATTACCTGTACGTTGAGGTTAATGTTTAATGGAAACTCCACATTAACACTTCCGCAATTTTACTATATTTTTAATCTATTATTTCATTGTGTACGTGCTTGTTACGTATGTGCCATTTGCTTATAATATAACCTGTGTTATCAGTGCTATAAATAAGTTCTTCTTTTGACGGGTTTGACACTGTGCATTTTCAACAGTCGTTTGCCATACAAATTTACTAATTGAGAACAATTAAGCAAACAGATACGATGTATCGAATAGATTTAAATATATACGCGTGATAAAACCCAATTACAACTTTACTTTCGGTTAACATTTATGTATTGTATAACTTTGTACAGTGTATACAAATGGCGGCGTACAATCATTTAGTATCTGCAGCAATCGATTTTGGGACAACATATTCAGGATACGCTTACTCTCTGCGCCATCAATTTGAAAAAGATCCAACTGATATAACAACCAGACACTGGCGTGGGACTCATTATCAATCACTGAAAACTCCAACATGTGTTTTATATAATCCAGATGAAACGTTCAACTCATTTGGATATGTGGCAGAAGATGCCTACTCAGACCATGTCTTGTTTGAAGGAAACGAACGTGATTATTTTTACTTTAGACGTTTCAAAATGGAACTATATGAAAATAATGTAAGTAGTTTTTATAGTAATTTAAAGCATACTTAAAAATATTGTTTATTTTCATGAATATTGAATAGTCTTCTTTTAACTTTGAATAAAATATATTCAGAAAAATAAATAAATAAATGAATAGGTAAATAATAAATAAATAGATTGCAAAATAGAAAAGAAAATCGAAATGAAAGCATCAAGGTTTTCAACACACGTGTACAAATACAGTGATGCGTTCGACTTCGCGCTCCAGGTTTTTACTATTATGTATTCTATAGGAGTTGTTGCCAATGCAAAAAGTTATTTTTGTTTAAATAACTAATTATTTTGTTTATAGTTACAATTGATCTACAATGTAACAATTCCGACACCTTGGGAGAGAAATAGCTTTACTTGGAGTTAAAAGTGCGTCTCTAAACAACATATACACCTTTCGATATTTTAATATGTTAATCTAACATATTTCGTCACAATATGTTATGGCTTTTCATTTTGGTAAAATCGCAACTGTTGTACGAAAAATAGTATGAAAAAGGAAATTGGCTTAGTATTACCAATAAAACAATCGATCTTCTATATAATGATCGTGTATTCATTATAATCGCATATGTTATTGTTAAACACTAAATGTTTGCTGAAATTCATAGACAAAAGGACAAACCGGGACTCTTCAGAGGGGACAGGGATATGGTTCTCTGCCTATCAGATTGTTGTTCGGACTCCTTTTAAATCTTGAGAAATATGACATTTGTTCTCTTATATAATTGTGCACGTTGCATTTCATATCTTATAGATAGATTCTCCCGTTACACGAAGTGTCAGTGTTAAGGTAGAAATACAAATCTCTTCCTTATACATATGAGTCATCACCTATACCTTGCATCATTTTTTGAGTCTAAATTTAGAGACGCGAAATACTCCTATAGTGAAACAGATCAACCTGGACACCACGATAGATTTAAAAGATTTAACACAGACAATCCCAGAGTTAAATGTGTAAACGTATGCACCTGCCTAACAAAACGTAATTGATACAATACAATATAAAACAAGCACGCAATGGCAAAATTTAAAGACTTCAGTATTCTAAAAAATAATCCTTTAGAATAACCTTGAATGATTGTCCTAAAATGAGAGGCTTAATACCCACATGTACAACATAATAAAAGTCAAAGGTCAGTGTATGCATACCTGTACAGTCAGTGTAATGGTATTCTATTGCTAAAAAATATTACTTTTTAAAGTTAGTTTGTTTATGTGCGCTGTAATTGTCTCGTATTATAGTATTGTATACAACAATTAAAAAAATCATTTTGGTAATAAAGTGGTAAAGTGACAAAAAGAAATACTATTGTTTACATGTAGATATAGTTGTTACTCTGTTTATTATAACTCGCGTTATCCTAATATACAAAAATACCACAAAATTAGAGATGCTATGTTTTGATGATTTTCCAATAGTGAGACGCATTAAAAGCCTAGTATTGGGTCCCTTTATTGTGGCTTGAACTATGACCGAAGATAGTTCAATAGGTCAATTGTGTTAATAAGGCTATACAAACCCTGAAACATGTAGGAAGCATCGCCGAATATATAATTTAACTGTACACTTTGTCATGTAAAATATTGCAATGGTATATTCTACACATTGATATACATACTATGCCACAATAATAGTCAGGGTTGAGTCACACAGTGTACGTCCCAAACAGATACCATTATTATTTTTATAATCGTTTTTATTACGCTTACTGTTTATTTCAAGTGGTAGGCCAGTAGAATTCATAGGTTTATCAAGAAAATTGAATTGATGTAAATGTTATTTCATGTAACAACAACATATTAAAACAACAACGTATTACAACAACAACAGCTTTTTAACAATGCACTACATGCATTTCATCTTGGAGCATATTGAATTGTCCTACATTTCATAGCGCTGTCAATCATCTCAACAACCAACTGTCAAAATCAAATGGTGTGCAATGACAAAGTCAATGACATTTAGAGGTGGTATTCTGGTTTGATATTGACCACAGATAGTAGCTTTGGCACATGAATAAACTTACAATGGATATAACATATTTTCGGGTAGGTCAGGTATCAATTTTGTAGTAGAAAAGCCTTACAGTGCGACTCTCAATAATAAGTTTAAAAGGACATTTTAAAAGCAAAAGGGCATATTGACGGTCAATACTGAGTTACCAAAGGCTATTAAATGTGTGAATGTAACTCGTATTGTTTTATGATGACAAAGTTAAGCAAACCTACTAATAACAATCTAAAACACACGAATAACAGGCAAAAATTTGGGAATTTATTTACTTTTAATTTGGTGCTGAATTGTTTGATGCGGTTTGTCAATGTCTCTCGTTCTGTTGATTCAATTAATCCTCCTTTTTGTCGTAATGTCGCCCTGTGTTATCGTTATATCGCCTGCCGTTTTGTCGTAATGTCGTTTTTCATATTTGCGACACGGCAATTCGACACAGCGACACAACGAGTGATGTTAGCCGCAATCAGTCGTGTGCATCCTTTTGTCTTTTCGCCAAGGTACAAACAGCACAGGTTAGCAAAGCACCGCTTGTTCACATGTTTATTACAATCCCTTACTGCGATCTGAATGATACGAGTATGATATTGGTGAAAACGTTTTTGGAAATACTATAAACCTTTAATTCTGTTTGCGCGTACAGTTTTAACAATAGTTCATGTGTTATGAACACTAACCATTAGATTATTTGAAGTAGTAAGTTCGAAAATTTAAGACGATATTCTAAAGCAGTAAGTCCATGGACATGGGCAAGCAAAAGGAAAACGTTGGACGCACACAGAAAAAAATACCTAAATTTACATATATTAAATAAAAAAGGAAACATCTCGAACTTTTAAAAAATCTGGAAGCGAAGCCAGGCGAAGTCAAACTCTGAATAGAAAAGAAAAGAAAAAGAAAACCAAAATGCTATATCCTGAACATATTTATTATTTAATCCTAAACCAATAGTGTGATCTATTTTCCATATAGAAAAGATGAGCACCGTAGGAACATCATAAAAAAGGCATTTAAAACATATGTAGCGCAGACGAGCATTTGTTTATTTATTTAATTAGGGCTATGTGTGTGTCCCAAGTTTTTCTTTATAACAAATATGAAGGGAGAAATATATTTAGAATAGACACAGCATAGATAAATGAAAGGTAGGTAGTGAAAGCGGCAATAAGAAACAACAACTACTAGTTAAACTGCATCAACCAATTTATAGAATTATACGTAATAATATCGTCTTTGTTATTTATTATTTATATCATTACAGCTTTTAAACAGAGAGTATCCTTTAAGAGACATAAATGGGAAGACAATGTCAGCTTACAAGGTATTCACATCATGTATAAAGTACCTGAAAGAAGATCTTGATAAGCAATTGAAGGATCAGTTAGGATATGTTCAGGATGCTGACATCAAATGGGTGTTGACTGTTCCTGCCATATGGTCCGACTCATCGAAACAGTTTATGCGAGAAGTTGCTATTGAGGTATTAATACAGAGGGATCACTTGTTCTGAAAAATAAATTATAATATGGTTTTCTAGTGTTTTATGGACGATGTTTATATCGTATATATTTCGAACATGTATATCAATGAAGAAACGCTTTTATAGAAAGGAATGCAAAAGTAACTGAACCAAAATGTTTTCGGTAAATAAACAGAATTGTTTTCCTTATTATGTAATACTATGAACACATGGTTTATTAACCCTTCTTTTATGATATAGTTGAATGTGGTTTAAGGCATTTGATTTCAATAATTTTCCCAAAACACCAAGCAATATGACAGGAAGGTGAGAAGCAAGAGGAACAGGAAAATTAAGCAATAGGGAAAGAAAAGAACTGGAGATGAGACAATACCTCCCTTCTCTTCTCTAACGTTACGTATCTATTATTAGAGTGTTGGAAGTTCAGGTACTTTGGATTGTCAGCTTAATTTTTTGAACATATCTCTACTGTTTACATATCTGACTTGTGTGAACGTATAGGCCTGCGTAGCTTCCCTAGATATCCATGAATTCAAAACTCCCTACAACTATGACAAGCTCAAACTAATGTTTGTTTTTATCTAATCTATATTTCGAAAAGAAAGAAATTGAGTTAAAAGTGAAATTTCCCTCAATCCATATACATTCTAAAGTGTTACCTAATATTACAAACAAACAAGTGTAGCTGATACAGCGTTTGTTTTGCTACAGGCTGGCATAGATGGAAAACAGCTAGTGTTGTGTCTGGAACCAGAGGCTGCCTCTGTTTACTGCAATCATATTCCGTTTGAGAGGCACACCGGTGACAAAATATCAGTCTTCTCTGCTGGATCTGCATTTCTTGTACTTGATGCTGGAGTTAAGACAATGTTTTTTGTTTTAAATTATCACTGTTATTTTCTTGCATTTTGTCGGGCAATTATAAGTAAGAAGTTGAACATTTTTTATTCCTGGGTGCGTTACTAAAGCCCTTACTGCAAAAATCTAGAACTGATGTCCTCGGCGCCATCTCTAGACTGTTGTAGTTGACATAACTACTAATGACTTAGTACAGTAGGATTTGCAACATCGAGACTACATGCTTGTTTTTATGTATATAGCTTCCATCGTGTCTATACAGAGGTGTATGGCAATTTGGTTTCTGAGATGATTCTTGAAACAGTTAGTATGTCATTAATGTGTGAATGACACTACGATCAGTTTTCGCAGGTGGTTTAATACGAGTTTGTATTGTTTGAAAGAGGTCTGAGATTTTATTGTTGGTTTGTTGTCATCAGCAACATTAGGAAAATAAACTTCATATTCAGTGAGACAAAAGCGCCAACTAAAAATAACGATTAAATAACGTCAAATTACAAGCGCACATATCACGTGCTATAAATACCAACATGTAACGAATTGACTTGAAAAATGTTAACGGCATCCTAATTTGTTATAGTATTGTAGGGGTATGATTTGATCATCAAGGTCTTGTTTATTCTTAAAGTATAAACTCAGGTTCTTTTGAGCGTCCATTGATGACGGTTGATTCTAAAACTGGAATGCGGGATTAGGTTCTCTCAAATAGAGTATTGATTTTTTCCTCTATCATTATATATTTAATTTTAGCATTTTTTCGTCCGCCATTTTGGATACTTGCATTTATGTTATTAACTTTTTCAGGCGGTACAATAGATATGACTGCCAACAAGGTGATGGAAAATGGCCAACTTCAAGAAATTCACATGGCAAACGGTGGGCATTGGGGAGGAACGAAGGTGGATGATGCTTGCATTCGGATGTTATCGGACATTTCCGGAAAACACTCGTTTGATGCCTTTTGTCATGAGCATATTATTGATGTTCTTGATATCTTTCGGGAAATAGAATTGAAGAAACGCAAGGAACAAACCAACCCAAACGCGACTCTTACCCTAAAATTACCATCCGCAATCTTCGAGGTCTGTAAACAAAAGACTGGGTCAAGCATTGCTGACAGAATTACAAAGAACTATAAATATAAAAGTCATGTTTTAGTTAAACATGACAAGTTACAAATAGACTCTTTCGTAATCAAACAATGGTTTGAAGAACCTTTAAAGGAAATATTACTTTTAATCAAATCATTCCTGGAGGACATACCTGACAGTAGAATACATACACTTTTAATGGTTGGTGGTTTCTCAACATCTTGCATTTTGCGGCAATTTATTCAGGATCATCTACCAGACCTAAGAGTACTTCATCCACCAGATGCAGATATGGCAGTGCTCAAAGGTGCAGTTATATATGGACACAAACCTGAAATGTTCGTTAGTCGTGTGTGCAGGTTTACCTATGGTATTGCTACAGACTCTGAATTTGAATAAGAAAACCATCCAGAATCGAAAAAATACACAGACAAAGAAGGCAAAGTAAGGTGTAAAGACACCTTTGACATACATGTCCGCAGGGGACAAGTAGTTGCTGTAGGTCATTTCCAGAAACCACAAACTTATGTTCCAGTTGCCCCAAATCAGACCGTTATAGCTTTCCGGATTGTCACTTCAACAAAGACTAATCCCTTGCTCATAACGGAACCCGAGTGCAAATTTGTTGGAACGCTTAAACTTAAGATTCCAAATAAGACGGAAGGCATTGATAGATCTGTTGAAGTTCAGATGACCTTTGGAGATACTGAATTGGGAGTGGTGGCAATCTGCAAAGGAACGAAAGAACGTGCAGAAGCAATATTTGATTTTTTCGCCGAAGTTCAGAAGTCGTAGTTTCTGGCCTCGTCCTTAGCTATCGCGAGCGTTAGAAAATCTGCACTCTGCCAACTAACCGCCTTTTCAGAAATAGGTCCGTTCTAGTTACGTTTGTTTTATATTAATGTCTTCTTTTCAGCTTTTCAAACATACCATTATACTTTTTACATAAATTTGTGTATGTCTTTCCTTTCTTCTCTTCTAAAAACCCTGCATTGCGTATTCCTTTCAGCGGTATTATTATTAGTGCGTATGAATACAGATGTAGATCTATTTCATTCATAAATACAGCCTATAGTAAATTGAATGAATGAGGTAGTACAGGGATCACTCTGGGCCGCGATATCGCGATTTTTACCCCCCTTTTTCAGAAATATCGCACTTAACTTCTCTAAATGGGATAAAATATCTCATGCTCTTTGTCTGTTTATCGCATACTTTCTGGACGCACGCGATTTTAACATAAAAACTGATATCACGTCGGACTGTGTTGTTGACGGGGAATGCACTTTTGATAGTTGTTAATATTCACACGTGACTTAGACTTACTAATCTTATTGGTCAGTTAAAAGTAGCCTGTTTCAAATCTAAAAATAACCCGTTCTTTCAGGGAAAATCCACTGACTGTTCGAAAATGGCGCCGTTCATTTGCCTACTCGATTAGAACTGAAAGACGTTTTGTCTTCAACTAGGACGTGAGCATTACTGGTTTGGATGTTATTTCAAGAAATCTTAATAACAAATTACGTGATAGTAATCGGTAAATATTTTCTAGGCAATTAAAATAAGTTTGGAGGCACGAAATAACTTCAACTGTCACGCGGTAACAAAATGTCAGTCATAGTGACGAACTTGCTCGTTGTTATCTTTGCTGTTTATGAAGATTTCATTTCATCAATGATTGCTTTGCACATGAAGAATTGTCATAAAAGCCATTAATTTCGGCACTTTTAACTGTAAATTTATCTACTAATCGATCGCATTTCATCATGCAAATTTCGAAGTCGGGCACAGAGCTGACGATTTTGACCGGCAACACCAACCTGTATTTTGGTCATAGTGAATTATAAGATTATATTATTATCAGAGAAACATATATTAGTTATAATTTGAATACTGACAGATTAATGGTGTTTTTATTTTATACTTTAATCTTTTAAATTTAAAGACAATTTGCTCAATGAAAGACGATAACATTTGAAAATTTCACCCACATGTAGATCTACCTGTATTTTACCTGTATCTGTTTAAATACACATTAATAATACATTAATCAAAGATATGCTTAAAGAGCACCTCAATTCCTTTTCTTACTCTTATAAATTATTTACAAGAACAACATGTAACAGATCTAGTGGTCTTAAGTTTACAGTAGAATCAATAATTAGAGCAGGTTTGGGTCTATTGTGTATCTATAGTGATTGGCAGGACACCACGTACAGTGCTTCTAACATAACCCATTATTCTCGAAAATATCTAGCCCACATTCGAAATATCCCCTTCTCATGAAATCTACGGGAGAATTATCCCCTTGAAATTGGAACCCAGGGTGATCTCTGAACCACACAAGATCAACATGTGTCTGCTTCACTATTTTATCAACCCCTTCAAATTCATGATATCATGAACATCCCTTATAAAACCACAGAAAATAGGAATCACCTTTTCACCTAATGCTGCTATAGATTTTTCTATATCTGTGTAGTTCATGGCTTCTACATTTCTTATCACTGGTACAACAAGACCCTGGAATAGTAAACAAAGCATTTATTGAACACATACTATTCAGCTCATGTATCCTAAAGTTAAATGGAATTCTTACAGAACATTTATGTAACAAGGTGGTTAGCAGAACTGTTATAAACTAACCATTTCAGAAGTCAAATATATTTATACTTTACCACATATTAAACTACATTTTTATTACTAAAATATTAAAACTATTATTTGGTATGATATTTTTTTATCTTTTAAAACATATATTTAATATCCAGGTAAAAGTTAAAACATTGCATATTTTAAGATATGAATTGATTTTTAAAACAATAAACATGTCATAAATACATTATAATTATATAACAACAGGTTATGTGTATTCTGTAAAGTAACATCCTGAATCACAATTTAATCATTCCTGCTCCATCAACTACACAGAATTCACCGTTATTGTTGTCTTTACTAGAATAGAGAACACGTCCACCAATACAGTTGTCTGTATGATTCCACATCACCATAGTGTTGCCCTAGATCTTGCTAGCTTCAGTTTTTACCTTTCAATCAATTATGGTTCTTCAATTCACCGTTTATTTGTCAGAGGTTACATTAGCAAACAACTCAAATAATTTTCCGTGTATGTGTATTGTAGTTACATTTTTATACTTGTTGAAATGTATGCATGTACAAGGGTTGTCCATACAGTTTGTAGACTGTCTTATTCATTGTGTTATACGACGTTTAAATAATATATTTACCATGTAGTGTTTTTTATATAAAATATGATGAAATATATTGATATTTCAATATATTTGTGATTAAAATAACGAATGTGCGGTTAATTCATACAACCAGTCAACATATACCGGCTAACCGGAGCAGTACTAAATATAACGATAATTTGAAATAAAAAGGTAGACTTGTAAATTGTGTAGTTTTAAAATAAGCACACAGGAAAGCATGAAACATCAACTATACCGTCATTGTATTGATGACGCATTATTCTCCAAATTTTACGATTGGTTCCAATCAGGGCACAGGGAAATCTATAAAAACTGAGAACAACATGTCTCTAGGAAAGTCAGAAAGATGGCGTCAGACTTCACACTGGAGCAGCGACACATTATAAAATGTTGCCTTGGTGATGATAAAACACCCACAGAGACATTTAAATTGATGAAAAAATCTTCAAATCATGCAAACGTGTCACGGCATTGATATCTTAAGTGTCACAATCGCTTTTCAAGCAGAATAGCTTCAGTGAATGGTGAAAATCGGACTGGACAACCATCTCTTAAGGATTCTTCGGGTGTTATGACAAGAGTGTGCGACGTCATAACTGTGATAGCAGACTGAGTCAGAGAAGTTGCAAAAAAATGTAATGTTGGCAAAACAACGGCACATGAAATATATACTGAGAAATTAGCAATAAATTGTGTTTGTGCACAGTAGGTTCCAAGACTATTAAATAAAAAGAATATGTCGAATAGAGTTAAAGCTACACAGTAATTATATTGAAAAGTGATGGCGTTATCGATGTTCACATTATTTTGACGTCATGAATTTTAAGAAAGGTGTTCTGGTCGGTTGGACATACCTTTATCAAATGATGATATTTTTTGTTTAAATGTGTTATATCTGTGCAATTTGTTTTTACCAAATCAAGCATTGAATATTATATAAACATACTTGCCAACTTTTGAAAACAAATTTGGGGGAGAAAGTGCGTGACGACATTTTTGTGTGCCCAAATTGTGCGCGGCGTCGCGCGCCAGCGTCATAATTTACAACAAACCCATCAAGGAGTTATACAACAAAAAGAATTCAAATAAAACCATAAACAATTC
>JAUMGZ010237276.1:0-10790 GCA_032359645.1 Pododesmus macrochisma | reverse complement strand
TCACACAGAGTTTCGGCTCCTTCCTCTTATAAATATCATATTTATCGGAGGCATGATTCAGGTTGCATTTTTGTATACATGACATACTTATAAAAAACAATCACTTTACGTGTGCACAACTGAAGAGTGGCAGCGTATACGAATACTTACATGTTACATTGTATATAGAATTGAGTGAAGTACAGTCTTGACCAATAATCACTTTATATTTAGTTGAGTATGTAAAAAGTTCAGGATAATCTGTATAAATCCATGTCTGAAGGTGTGCAACATTTTTAACCTTATGTTAATACTATGGCTTGTACGTAGTTGATAAACTTACTCGTGCAGACGTCATATCATATACGAGTGAGAATTGAACCTATCGTGTGGGTCAGCACAGATTATGTACGAATAATCCAAGTAAGTACAACCGACAGAACCAAGTATATAACAGATGAGTGTTATGATAATAAAGCTATAAACCCATGCATACAATCTAGTACGAGTTTAAATGTACATTTGCCAGTACGTTGAGTAAACAAAAATTTTAAATCCACAACAGCACATCTATAAAACCAAGGTATATACGTGATCCGTGGTTTCTTTAATAAAAAAATAAATAAAATTAAATTGCAAATAAGAATATAGAAGCAAAACCCACCTTGATTACCACCTGTTATAAGGACAACCTGCTCTTTAGGCAAAGGTACAACTGGAAAAGATTGTCCTGCTCCCATTATTCAGCTCTCGTTGAGGGTACTTTCTTATGGTTAACTATGGGGTCAGTTACTAGAACGTTTATCAGAAGTTGATTTAGGAGTTGCTAAGACCCAATGGACATAAGCACAATTGGCAAAATACCAATATGTCTGTGAATTATTATTACCCGCTAATTTTTTTAATTATTTGCACATATACAGAGTAAAGTACACGATCCCGGAATTGCACTGCCAACACAATACACTCGAAAGTGTAGGATTTCTTCTATCATTATGCAACGCAAGACATACTTAGAAATAAGGCATATACATGCTCACATGCCTCGATTTCTTCATGGTATAAAGACAATTGTAATTATATAATCTCGCGTAACTATGTTATTATCATGCTGTTATCAGCTTGATTCTGTTTAAGTCGATTGAGTAATTAGATTTAATACAGGACTCTTTACGATATAATCGTAACATGAATATCTTATTGTATAGTTTAAGTGGCCATTAACCACTGTGCTGAAGTAAAATGGACCAGGTCCTGTTTTCTACGTTGAAAAATTGTAATAAGCCAGTAGAATTTTGACATTTTGTTGAAAAATGGAACCTAACATGTAAATTTTTTAAACATTCATGTACTGAAAATGGTTTGATAGGAAATATAATCACATGTACATGTATAACCTTAGTATCAACGATTGCAATAATATGTTCAGTATATTATAAAATATAAAATGCAAGATGAGTAGAATCAACAGAACGAGAGACAATGACAAACAAACAATAGCTGCATCAAACAATAAAGCACCAGAACGTAAATAAATAAATTGACATCACAAAAATCCACAAGACTAGTAATCCATGCGGACCGACTTAGGACGGTCATCCAGCACGAAACCAGGTGATGTGGTTAAATAGGTTAATGAGGCCTCAACCTTCCCACTTCCCGAATGAGACGAGAAGTTTTAAGTATAGACATACATTTAAAACTTTAATAAATGTATATAGTCTGGGAACATTTTCGTAGGCAAACGCCTCCACGGTATGCAGGAGGATAGTGTTTGATCCCAGACTCGGTTGGAATTACATGTGGTAAAGTAGGTCAGTAAAAAGGTTGACCAGGTCTACAATTCTTCGTAGAAAAAATGGTCCTGGTCCAAAATTCTACTTAGAAAAAAACTGGTCACTTTCTCTACATGATCCATGTTTCTACATTACATCAGTGCGGCGGCTCAGAATTAGATCGTTCACTTTGTGCTTGTAGGCTGGTGGTAGAATACCAGGCATACTTCAAAATAAGTCCATCTTCTCGCTCTCTGCAATGCGCTCAGTGCTTCTTGGTAGGAGAAGGTATGGCTAGCTCGGTTTCAGGATAATGTGTGACGTGTAGTGAAACTGTAATTAAGGCGTGATATAAGGGTTGTAACCTTGGGGAAACCGGCAGGGGGCATTTTGTCGTCGCACACATACGTATTTCGATATTTGCCGGACATTTTGTCAACAGAAAATAAGAAAAAATGAAAACAGTTTTCGAAGGTGCAAATGCCCACCTGCCCCCTCCCACAGACTAAGACCCTGGATATGTCAGTGAGAAAGCACTATAAACGTGCCATAAGTGCGTAGGCACCGTCTCGATATGACCTAAACACGAGTTACATGTAAACAGACATTTAAATCCAATAAAACAAACAAACAATTAAGTGGTGATGAATGTAAAAAAATTGAGAAAACGCTTTACTTATCTTTTCGGCTTACTTTTAAGGAGTTTCCCGTAATTTTCATGTTTCAGTTTGAATAACTTTCGTAAATATATCTCTATTTTCAAGTCTGTCTCTGATGTTCTGTGTCAAAATCGGTATAAAATTAATACCCTTTTTTTGCGCCCAAAAACTTTTACCATGCATCCCCATACTTTAAATAAGAACATCGATTGTTGTAACAAGTAACGCGAGACTTTTCAAAAGCATTGGGTAACTCATCGAAAGTAAGGAGATACCAACAAAAAAATTACCGCGAGTTCCTAAAAGCTTATTAATTTTAAAAGTATCCTGATACTTTGTTGGAAGTATCGACAATCTTGTTTACATTATGGTAACACACGTAGAAGGTATGCTGACGGCCTTTCAAGTAAGTAAATCGAAAAGAAGATATTCTAGGCCGTACGTCCATAGACATTGGCAAACAATAAGAAAACATGGGACAAACACAGAAAAATGAACCAAATATACATTTATTAACTAAAAATGGAAACATCACGAACTTCTATTAAAAAACTAGAAGCGAAACCAGGTGCTCGCGATATGGTAAGCGTTTCCTGTTACACATGTGCCACCCACCGCGATGCCTCCGTGTCATTCCGGTGTATGGTAAATGTAGTTTCTGTTAAAAAAAAGACATGTTTATCCAAAAAAGTTGTTAAGAGCGATACGTTGAAGAATTCCCATTGTGACTGAAACGTCCGCCTATGTTATGAGTTTGATTAATCTATAACCTAATATGAGCAGATTTTCTCTCTAGCAAGCTATTCACAAGGCTTGTATTCGTCTGGTCTGTTTTCCGTTCTGAATACACCTTTTGATCATATATTGATGCCATCATTGTTAATGCTACACTTGGATTCCCGGACAACTTTCTCTCAGACCCCTATGATTCTAAGATGGAATACAAAACTCATAACATAATGTTAAACATACTTCAAAGCAGAAGCCTGAGTTCCTCTGATTTACTCAGCATGACACAACTAGCCTTACAACAGTCAATCCTGCGCTATGCGAATTTGAAGAAAAAAAATAAGTTGTTTGTCTTTCTTTTTTATTACTGATTTATACCACTATTATTACTGGAATTGTTTGGGTTTTTTGGCACGTTATGACTGCAATTTCCTGAGATTAAGATGACGTTATATGTTTGTGATGTTGCATTTTGTGCTATTTAATTATTCTGATTTAGTTGTAACTACTTCTCACCAACACCGTTGCATAACTACATTTGGATATGTTTTCTTTTTAGGGATATAGAGAAGGGAGGGGAATGGAAGCGCAAACAGACCCTGACGTATCCTTCCTATCCAGATATGTTCGAAAGTATCTGCGCTTCTTTTGATTCTAAAGAATTGACAAACATAATTGGAGACCTCGTAATTATGGCGTGGTGACATCTTTGAAATACAAGGATCGTTAAATGATTTTGATTGACAGTTTGAAAAACCATTTTCAAACACATATACCGGAAAAAGATACTTTTATAACATAATTGTTGTTTACACACAAAAGCAAGTGACTTATCGTAAATTCATTCATAGCTTAAATTAAAATTCGTGTATTTCACTTTTTGCGGCACATTTGTCTTTACATGAAATAACGCGAACAACGAGGCAAGTATTTGTAAATGTCTCAGAAAACATTAACGAGTGTTTTATAATAATGTTGACAAATTCAGAATCAGACGTTCCAAAGAGAACATTTATCACTTTTTTTATAAAGTGCTTTTTAAAAGTGTATCTAACACTATATAAATATAGCATGTATTCGTTATTGAAGAGTAAGAACGTTAACGTAGCAAAATGAATAAGTTTACAAATGCTATTTTATATGTACTACATAAACGTTGTTAGCTGATATATGAAAGAGCGAATTGGGATAAATTGAATTTGGACTGAAAAAAAATATATTTAGTCTATAAAGATTAGTTTTGGCTTATATTGTTCTTTCAACATGTGTTCCATACAATTAGTACAACCTATCACAGTATATACAAATAATATTAAGCAATACATTTTAGAAGAAACGTATGAGGATTTAATTGGCTTAACTCGTGTGGATAAATACAATAAACATTTGTAAAATTAGACATTTTACTTCTACTTATTAATATTTTTTGTGTATATTTTATTTTCATTGTTATTAAATGTATTTCCATACCTATTCTTCGCAACAAACAGCTCATCCCTGACTTAATGGTATATCTCTTAACTCATGTGGAAAAAGCCAATTAACATCTGTCAAATTAGACGTAGAACTTTTACTAATAAAAATGTTTGAAATATTTTGTTTTCATTGTTATTAAATGCAACTTAACAGCTATCCTTCGAAACATACATTTCATATTACAAAGTGGTTATAACACTCCCCTGTGATATTAAATTTTTTAAGCAGGTCTCTCAACAGAAACACAAAAATAGTTTTTCAGCAATAACCTATGTAAGTAGGGTCAAATGTTTTGTTACATTTAGTGACTTTACTCTAAATATCAATCTAAAGGTTAAGTTCAATGTCCAGTTATCTTTATGCATACTCAATATTATTCCTGCAAGTTTGGTTGTCTGAGAAGTATTCTCTCAAGGAATTTTGTAAATGAGATTCGATTTTGTGCTTAGTTTTTAAAAAATTGACCTAACTATCAGTTCGAGAAGCAGTATTATTTTCGCGTAGAATTAACAACATTGCAACAATTTAATTGACAGTGAGGTTTTTTTTACCATTACTATTGTTAATGAACAAATAGTAATTCAAAATCAAATTTCAGTTAATTTTCTAGCCGTATTGGTCATTTATAAAACCAGTTAAAATAATTATTAACCATTATCTGTTTAAATATGAAGACCCGAGATGTTACTGTTCAAATGTTAAAATGGCCAATGTAAGATTTGAGGACATAAAAATGAAAATCAACACATTGGGTATACGTCTTCCCACCAACTAAGACTTTAAAAGAAAAATATTAATCAAAACAAACACAAAAAGTCCTCACACCGAATAATAAAACGCAAAATACTTAATATGAATATGAAAACATTACGTAGTAAAATGTAATACCTGATTAATTAAAAAAAATATTTAATGAAAATTGCAAATTGTGAACGTTAAATTTCATAACGGTTGCTTTTCTTCCAACATTTTCTTTTAACGCGCTGTTTAACTTGTACTATATCAATATAAAACAAATTATGATAATTTACTTTGGGAAATACTTTCGCATAAGTGTTGCTAATTTATACATACATATGTAAACACCTGTCGAAAAAGACCACACCAGAGACCAGATAAAAGTGGTCTTTATATGAGTGATCTTTATAAACAGGTAACATAAGTGTAATTAAACTTCAAGGGAACTTATTTTAGTGGTCTTTATGTACAGATGGTCTCTTTATAGAGGTGGTTGCTAGAGCTGGTTGCACTGTAGTTTTTAGCAGATATTTGAATAAGAAATGCGTAGGAACGTAGGAATATAAAAGTACTGACAATTGTGTTTTATTAATAGTAATATTGACAGTAAACATTGCACGTGTGATAAATTGACAGCACACATATTTCACTTTTATGCTTCATATATATTTTAAAACTCTATATATCCAATCAAATCCATTTTATGTAGTGGTATTTTTCTAATGTGAATAAAGAGGTTTTGCTCTACGTATTTACATGTCTTTTTATTCATTTTTTATCGGTTTATTGTTTATTGGTACGTGATATATATATATATATACTTTGTGAACTATGCATATGTATATGCATTACATATATCAGGTGCCGTATATTTATTTTTGTATAGTAGTCTTTTCACAATTTTTGATTATCCAAGCTTAGCAATCCCCCTATGCATTATAAATATAGAGTATATATCACACGATAGTTTTACAAAAACCAAAAGCAATACAGGGAACCTTATGAAGACGACAAAAGTAGGTCATTATGTTAATATGAAGAGTGAAGGTAACCGTGTTGAAGAAAGAATAACTGGGTTTTTATGTTATAACTTTTGTGTCGAGTTTTAATCAGTGAACAAGTAGGCATAACTCTAAAATTCGTGCTAGGGCTTCCAACTCTATTAAGGTTAGATTTTTTCTTCATTCATTCATTCCTTTGTAAAGTCATTTCTGCTATAAGGAAAAAAATGTTTGCCCGAAACGGATGTCAGGGGGAATACGATAAACCTTCATATTTTGACCGTGTACAAATCAAAGCTACAAGGCCAAAGATGGAAATGATGACACAAAATGCACGATGGTTATGATGTATAAAAACCATACCAAATAATAATACAAAATTGTCTTGTCAAAATTTTAAATGTGCGCGTAGTCAATTTGAATAACACCTTTGTTTTTGTAGCATTAAATACTTTAGAGTTGTTCATGTTGATCTTTTCGGGAACCTATTGTTTAATTGCATTTAGCCCTTTAGAGTGGCTAAAGTTGATCTTTTCAAAAACCTGACACCCCACTCCACCAAATTTTGGCGTCGCAGCCTGTAGTGCGGTTGCATTCATGGTTCTCTTTAAAGGTGTCAACATGTTTGTTTTGCTCTTAAGTTCCCTTTGATGCCATATTTCGTAGCAGGTGTCCCTCACACAGATAGTTTCAACGGTATTTTCTTTTCGTGATTCCGGCATTGTGGCGTTAATCATATTACAAGCAAGTCAAAACATAATTACACACAATATAACATTCTAAGGTACCTACGTGGAAATCTAGATGAGCTGGATCATCAGAATTTAAGACATTTACAAACAACAAACATCATCAAACAATTCAGCACCGTAATTAAAAGGAACTAAAATGATGTAAGTCAAAAGCCGTAAGTCCATGGACATCAGCAAACAAAAGGAAAACGTGGGACGCACGATTAACCAAATATATATTTATTAACTTAAAAAGGAAACATCACGAACTTCTATTAAAACACTAGAAGCGAAATCAGGTACTGGCGATTGAGTAAGCGTTTCCTGCTACAGATGTGTCACCCGCCTCGATGCTTCCGTGTCATTCCGGTGTATGACAACCCTTTCCACAGGCATGAACCATCCTTATTTCAACATAGAACAAGAAGTATTGAGTATATAGGCATACATTAAAAAATGTCATAAAAGATCTTCATGGCGCTGTTGATTATTTCAACAAACTACGGTTCAAATGATTTTACATATTTACAAATAACAATTGGAAAGTTTGATTGACCCTCACATTTCCATTGATTAGTCCATTGGTTGCATCAGTCTCCGTTCACTGTAATTTCTATCCACATGGAACATGTCAAAATTGTGTAAAATTCGTGCAAGAAAATAGGCACAGATTGTTCACTTTTTAAAAGTGTTGTCATCAATTTGCTTGTTTGTTTGTTTTATTAGTTTTAAGCGTCCCGTTCACTCATTTTAGGCTTTACCAGTGTACCAACACGAGGCGAACACGCTAGCTCTCAGCCACCGCGACGGTGTGTTGAAATCAAAAGAAATGGTCTAATTTAGCGTTTTAATGGATTAACACGTGGTTTCACCTGTTTATAAAAATAGATTGAAGCAGACAGTATAGAATTAAAGGGGTTCCACAGAGGGTTTTATTGTAAGGTATGTATATTGTTTTCTTTTTGTGTTTGTAACTGTCCTTACTTTCAGAGTATTGTTTTACTTTTGCTTATAAGATATGCTTCACTTTCAAGTATTCAATACAGAATAACACTCACTATCCATTCTTTCACTCACTTGACCTTTTTCATTCAAAATGAACTTAATTTACTTTGTTTTTTATACTGTAACAGTTATTATGCAGAAACCTATAAATACATGGTCTACATAGTTGTATTCTAAATAGTAACATAAAAATAATAGTAAACATTAAAATAAACATTTTATTTATGTATATATGTAAATCATATAGCTACAACAAATTACGTAGGTTCTTTAACAGTTTATGTACGCGTGAGATACATACTTTTGATGCCTGTTTTTGTCAAACTTTTAAACCTGAAAATTCATCCTTAAAATATCTTCACATGTGGCTTCACAATATAAATAAACGCCCATGAGCTATTTAATAATTCTTGAAGTGACATTTTTGAGGTAAACAATCTTAAGTAATCCAATTCATTTTCACATTTGTGCTAAAACCTTATCAACATTAAGTAACATTTGATTTAAACTCTTTCCGGAGAGTTAACATACTGTAGTATGACCAATTCTTTCATCTTTGAACATTTTCCACGAATTTATTGCTTTGGTTCTCTTTTCTGATATAAAATATGATTTATAAATGGTAACAAGCATACACATTTATGATATAATTTATTGCATTGTATTCTTTCTATGCTATCTTATATCCAAAGAAAATATTGTTTATTGAGATTACATGAATATTGTTTGTTTTATTTCTTTAAACAATTTTTGTATTTTCTCATGCTTACAATCATCTTTTTAATTACATCTTATACATTTTTAACTATCTATCCAATGCCACTGTTTTAAAAGCTCAACGCATGGTAGAATGTAGTGAAGCAGTTTCCACATAAACATTATGAGCATGCAGGTATTCAAATATAAATGTTTGTATCTCGAAAGTGTAATTTGAACTCAGAATTTTCAAGAGCTTTTTTCCCCACTTTATAATACCTAAAGCTAACTCTTTTGAACTAGAGTTTTGAATATTCCTATGAATCTCTTTATGTGTTACATGTTTGTTGTTGATATCAATTTTAAGTAATGTTATAATATTTCTATTTCTTTATTCACTTTTGTCTGATTCATTCTCGTTTAGTTCTTCAATCCAGTTTTTAAGAATAGACTTTTTGATAGTATGTTTTGTTGGGTGTTCAAAGTGTTCTACCAAATCTCTTTCCAAGGTTCTTACGCTAATACTCACAAACATTAAAGATGGCCTGCAGTCATATAGCGATGTCACATACTCACGTAGTGGAGGTAATCAGACGTGGATACTCAACAACGCAAAAGACCTCATTGAGAATCTAAAATCACAATCGCTATCATCCATCTCATCCATAAAAACATACGACTACTCCACACTTTACACTACCATACTGAATGCTAAACTAAAATCTAGACTCAAAGATCTTGTTTGTCATACTTTTATGTGTAAAACAGGCAATCGCAAGTATAAATACATTATAGTTAAAGTCACGACTGCATACTTTGTCAAAGGCGATTCGGACGCAAAAAAATACACTGAAGACGATGTTGTAAGTATACTGAATTTTCTTATCAACAACATATTTGTTGAGTTTGGAGGCCAGATTTTCCAGCAGACTATTGGAACTCCCATGGGGACTAACTGCGCTCCGCTACTAGCGGACCTATATCTGTATTCATATGAGGCAGAGTTTATCCAAAAGCTACTCAGTTCCAAGAGAAAGACTTTGTCAAAGTCTTTTAATTTCACTTTTCGCTACATAGATGACGTTATGTCACTGAAGAATAAACAATTTTGTGATTACGTGAACATGATTTATCCTCCGGAAGTTGAGATAAAAGACACCACTGACACCGACTTTTCTGACCTCCTACTAAATATCGACACGAATCATTGTAAACTTTCCGTTCTTAGACAGCAACATACCTTCCTCACCTGCTTATAGAGTGTATGTGTCACAGTTTATTCGTTATTCACTACCAAGACTTTGTCACTAGAGGATTGCTGTTGACATCCAAGCTGTTGAGGCAGGGTTATTCACTACCCAGACTTCGGTCTGCTTTCAGGAAGTTTTATGGCTGCCTTCAGTGGGGGATTTGACAAGTCTGTTTCTGATATAATAACAGACATTATCCGTACGTCTTAGTTCGAATTTCTTACGTCATAGTTTGAGTTTCTACCAATCATTAATTTGACGTCATACTTGCCTTTATTCTAAATTTATGTGCTTGACTGATATACATTTCGGCTTTCATGTTTTGGCAACCCTCTTTATTAATTATTAGTAAGTCAATCAGTTATTCCATTCCATCAATAGTCAGTCAGTCCGTCCGTCCGTCCGTCCGTCTGTCTTTGATTATACATAATTAATATATTTATATAGCAAGTAGTATGCACGGTATGAAAAAGGTAAAAAGGGGGGTGGGGAGTTTACTCCTCGTCGCCCTATTTTTACCGCATGTTAATTTTTGCTTCTTCTATTCCTCTCCTTTAAACTGGTTTTTCTCCTTTGCTCTTTCGTCACCAAAACTTGTGATTTTTTCTTATGGTGACTCTTGACTCTTGCTCCCTTTTTAATTGGTGGATAAGATTACCATACACCGGAATGATACGGAGGCATCGCGGCGGGAGACACATGTGTAGCAGGAAACGCTTACCATATCGCGAGCACCTGGTTTCGCTTCTAG
>JAUMGZ010237265.1:0-10791 GCA_032359645.1 Pododesmus macrochisma | reverse complement strand
AAGTCTTGTCTATTCAAAATTAATTCTTCTCTTGCGTCCATTAATGACAGCAGCTTCGAGCAAGATATGGGGTTCGCAACGGGGTAATTAACCCAGAGTTTTGGCTCCTTTCTCTAATAAATATCATATTTACCGGAAGCATGATTCAGGTTGCATTTTTGTATTATAGTATGTTATATAACCTTGATCAAATAAACAGAGTGACATGGGCTACCAAAACGAAGTATTTGTTGGCCAGGCTAGGTCTTAGTTATACACGGTTCACTTTTGTATACTTTTAGTTGCTTGAAATTTTTATTTCAACATTTGATTGCAATGTAAGTGTATAACATAATTGTAGTACTTTGAAGAAGTAGTTAACTGCAGTGTGATAGTACTGTTATAACTCATATCAATACAGATGAATACTTTAAACGTTGGGTTTCAATGAAACTTGTTGTGACTTTTCTTAAAACTGTATTACTTTGAAGAATTAACTGCAGTGTGACATTGAACTGTTTACTCTTATTAATTGTATTACTTGTTGAATTAACTGCGGTGTGACATTATACTGTAATCACTCATAATGCAGATGTATACTTTGAACGTTGGGTTTCAATGCAATTTTGTGACTTTTCCTAATTGTATTACTTGAAGAAATAGCTGCAGTGTGACATTATACTGTAATCACTCATAATGCAGATGTATACTTTGAACGTTGGGTTTCAATGAAACGTTGTGACTTTTCTTAATTGTATTACTTGAAGAATTAACTTCATTGTGACATTATACTGTAATTACTCATAATGCAGATGTATACTTTGAACGTTGGGTTTCAATGCAATGTTGTGGCTTTTCTTAATTGTATTACTTCTGCAGAGTGGCATTACTGTTATAATTCATAATGCAAACGTATACTTTGAATGATGGGTTTCAATGAAATGTTATTGTGACTTTCTTAATGTAACTGTATGTATTTTATATATGATTGTATTGTTGTGGTGCTCACAAATATATTATGTATTAGCATGTACTATGGGGCTGAAGGCGGCCTAATACTGAATAAAGAATTGAGTTGAATTATATATGTTGTACAGTATATGAGATATCTAATACACTAAATGGGATATATCGCTTGTAGTTTAGATGATACATTTTACACTATCTGAGATATCAAATATACTATAAGTTTTGTCTTTTTTTAATTTTATATTTCCAAGAAAAAGTAATCATGTACCAGAGATGAGGAGCTCTGGCTTACACGACAATGTACAAATGTAAAGAAAATAAATATATCAACACTTAATTTATGTACATTTTTATATAAAGTAATAGAATATGTGTACTTCAGTGACTTTTGATAAATATAATAGAGAGATAAAGAGGAAAATGTTGTATGTAACATGTATATGAAATCTGAAGCAGGTCCCCATTAAATTAATATCTACATGTGAAAGAGAAAAAACTCTAATCAAATGTTATTAACGGACGCCGAGGAAAAAATGATTTTACAATTTAAGAATGGACAAAACCTCAACAAATCAATGCTACCACGCCAAAAAGCATTTACCTTAGTCTTATTCCTGCTAATGTAACTTAATAGTACTGACCTTGTCCCAGCCTTTCACTAAGTAATATTGCAAATTGACATCGTCTGTCTGGACAAGTGCTGGAGGAACTGTGATATGACTTTCTGCATATAGTTCGCATATCCCTGTAACACTGTTAAAGTTTACTGACTGACAATCTGGATGAAAAACGCAATTTTTAATACAGACGTATATATCACTCACTGTTTTCTCACTAATTTTTGAACTTGATAATTTGAGTCCCGTTAACTGTAATCTCTCGGTAGATATAAAAATGGAATAACACTGATCTGAAATGACAATGCTTAACACAAGAATAGAATATGTCAAATAAAGCACGTACAGTTCGTGAATTATCTTCGGTAATTTCATAGCCATGCCAGCAAGATTTTAAGCTTTTCACAAGTGACCCGGTTTACAAAGTGTCTGAAGATATGCATTTATTCTATCCGACTACTGTTACGCAACATCTCCGTGTCAGTCTGTTTCGAATGAATCTAAAGCATTACGCCACTTGCATTTGTGTAACGTTATCGTATATATATCATACGCAACGGTTAGTGTACTCAATACATTATTGAAAACCAATTACAGCAATCACTGAGTGTGATGATGAGGTCTATCGAGTATATTGCAGTAATCTCAATAGACGTATTTGTTAGTATATTCACTGAATAAATAGCTTCCATCTGTACACACAAAACATGAAACTTTAATAAAAGATAACTATATGATTTATTAAAAAAAATATATTAAGATATAACTGATATCCTGGTTTATTGGATATTGTTTAACATCGCGTACACATATTAACAGAGCAAATCGTCACAATTGAATAAAATATGTTTATGATTCAGAGACTGTAATTTGTTTGATAATACCTGGATCACTGTGGTCTTGTATACTTATATATATTATATCTGATACATAGGAAATGTACATCTTAGTATTATATGCAGCCATAACATTAGTATTAGTTAAATATAATTTATGCATCTTAGACGGGAAGATGTAATAATATCATATATTTTAGTATGTATCCGGGTTTAGTAAGTGCGTCGTCCCGTCATTTGGTTCTATCAATAACAAATTAGTCTAGCCAAGTACATCATAGTAGAGGCTGCCATTTGTAAACATATTCATGTGTTCTATCCTGAATACACTTATAATAACGTATTCAATTGTTATTCTGATATAATTACAGTTTTCAGGAAGTTTTATGGCCGCCATCATGATACAAGTCTGTTTCTAATATAATTATAGACATACTGTCTACGTCATAGTTTGCATTTCCCTACGTCATAGTTTGACTTTCTACCATTCATTAATTTGGCTTCATAGTTGCCTGTATTTTTAAATGTGTGTGCTTGACTGGTATACATTTCGTCTATCTTATGTCGGCAATCCCCTTTCTTAAGTGTTAGTAAGTCAATCAGTCAGTCAGTCCGTTCGTCTGTCTTTAAGTATATAATATAATTTAATTTAATATAATACGAAGAATACGGTCATGGGGAATTTACGCCTCGTCATATTATCTTTACCGCTCTGCTTTTTTTTAAAAACAGTTTAGTTTAAAAATCTTCATATAAATATAACAACATTTACATATTATTTAAAAGTTCAACATTAATCTGTCTTCTGTTGTCCGGCCAAGAAATCCTGTCTTTAACCAATATTTTCTAAATTCTTGTTTATTTAATCTTATAAAATCTGTCGTTAATCTAGTCCGTAATTTTAAAGTTAAAAGTAGTATGCCTGAATCCGTCGTAATTTGTCTGTCATAATCTGATTTAGCATTTCTAAGTGTCCATATTACAAGTTTCATTTCTGTCAAAAAATATAATTTTTTCTAATTGTCCCGTTGGTCGAATAGATGGTATAGCATTACGTTTTTTGTTATTATCAAGTTGTCCTCAATTATTATGTTTATCCAGTCACTGAAAAAGTTCCGTAGTCTCGTCGTGTATGAGCAGTCATAAAACAAGTGGTCGATCGTCTCAATTTGTCCACATAAATAACAGTCTTTAGTCCGTACTATCTTTTTTGCAAATTAAACAATCATGGTCGATATCGTTCCGTGGGCTATTTTGAATAATGTGTCCGAAGTAGCATGTCTTATAAATTTGTTAAATATATGTAAGGGAATACCTGGTCGAAGTCTATAGTCGCCTTGTCTCGTCGTATCTTTAATCTTTGTCGTCAAAAGTGTTCTGTAAATGTGTCTGCTGTTTGAAGTAGATATGTCTAGCGTCCCGTCTATCGCTACCAGTCTGCGAAAAGTTGTCAAGTACTGTTCGTAAAAAGTCGGGACTGTGTCACTGTGGGGTCCGCCGTTTCTTGCTAGGTCCGGGTTATTTTGTCTGAGCTGTATTCCTATCCAGTATTTTGCAAAGTATGTCCATTTGGATGTATGTCCATGTATAAGGTGTTGTATATGTGCGATGTAGTATTTATCTGTTTTCGATTTTATGTTTATTATGTCAAGTCCTCCGTCCGATATAGTATTGTATAGCACCTCTTGGTTTATAGGTTGGTGATATTTTTTATTCCAAATGAACCTAAAATAGCCCTTGTTATAAGTAAAGCATAGTGACTAGGAAGAACGGAAACAGAGCTGGTGTACCCGACTTCACTACAAGCCAAACTATCTTTGCCTATAAACGAAAGTTGCTGATGTGCCCATACCTTTGATAATGTTACTACTTCTATTCCTCTCCTGTTAATGGTTTTTCTCCTTTACTCTTTCGTCACCATAACAGTGACATCTTCTTATGGTGAGATACATGCTTCTTTTTTAAACAGTGGAAAGGATTGCCATACACCGGAATGACACGGAAGCATCGCAGCGGGTGACACATGTGTAGCAGGAGACGCTTACCATATCGCGAGCACCTGGTTTTGCTTCTAGTCTTTAAAAGAAGTTCGTGATGTTTCCTTTTTTAGTTAATATTTAGATTTACAATGTAATCGGTCTATATAAACAATAGAAATATTGTGTCGTTAATATTATTTAAGCATAAACTTTTGCGTAGTAATATTGAAAACGCATTGAAGTATTTGTCATTCCTTCTCGAACACGCTCGCGTTTCTTTTTAATTTTTAACTATTACTTTTTAATTGCAAATGTGTTAATTAACATGTTCAAGACCATTTTTTTTATTCATTTTTAATATACATCAAAAAACATTATGCGTTTTTATTATATTCTCCAAGTACTCTTGTGTTGCTATTGAAACGTGCCTACACTAGTCATTTCCGGTGTCTGTTCCGATAAATACACTTACGGCTGCGAATTTCAGCTTCAATTTTAAGTACTGAACAATAAGTTTGTTTTGGGAAAACATAAGCTAGCGCGCATTATTCAATTTGTCTGCACGTCTGTTCAGAATTATAGCACCATAAACATCAACAGATAACAGTTAAATGCTTAAATAAATGTATATTTAGTTTTTTTTCTGTGTGCGTCCAATGATTTCCTCTCGTTTGCCCATGTCCATGGACTTATGGCTTGAGAATATCGTCTTCGTTTTTTCGAATTACTACGTTACATATAGAATATTTTGATGGTCAAATCCGGAAAACTAGGGATGGTATATAACGAAATTATATCACACCTCTAATTGGTATATAAGCCCGGGCTGATACAAGGTTTGAGGAATCTGTATCTATCGAACAGCAGAATAGCTTATATTATCAGTAACCATATGGTGAATATATTATATAATATTCGTAATGAAACAAACAAAATGCATTTTCATGACTATTTAAAATTATATAGCCGACGACTGCTGGTTATTCTATCCTAATTTCCTGATGCCATAACAATATTCTGAAAAACATTGGCTTTTTAGCTTTTCTTTACCGAGGTTTTGCTTATTCTTAGTTTATTGTCTCTATAGCATCCATTAATGGCGGCTGCTTCGAAGGCATATCTTGAGTTCGGGACGAGGTGTCTCGCACGGAGTATTGGCTCTTTCCTCTTAGTGATTTCATATTTATTGGAAGCATATTTCAGATTGCATTTTTGCATTACTATTGTGACATTGCAAATATAAACATAGGGCGTTTTTACAAATTGACCGCTCCGACAGTCTTTTGTCTCCCAAAACACTGCCCAAACCTATCATGATAATGTAAAATTATCATTACCGGTTAGGTCCCCTCCCAGGATCGGTTTGAACAAACTCAAGATGGCGGAGCCCATAAGATTGTTTGTTAACACCCCTACCATCCCATTCCTTATCGTACAACGACCATTGTTCACCCCTAACACTGATGTATACATCACAGGAAATTGGACCTGTAAACCACCCACACGCACGGCTATGTCTGATTCCCTTATTAGGGCTGTCAATACGAAACTCCCCGCAATATCAAACACGGTCATACACCGGAAACAAATTGGTCCTAATGCTTCTGATTCTGACCGAAGGTATTCAAAGATTCCGGAACCTCCACAAGTATTTCTATGTGGGATTTGCGAGCAACCTGTTATATGATAGAGCCGTGTGTTGTGATAGCTAATATAGTTATGAAGACTGAATGGAGAATGGTAACTCTCGATACGAACATTTCCAGCGATCAAATATGTCACGGTATCGTGTCGCTGTGATGAAGAGATTGTAATAGATTTTAGGTAGTACTTCGAAAAACCAAATCGATATTCTAAAGCCGTAAGTCCATGTACATGGGCAAACAAAGGGAAAACGTGGGACGGACGCACACAGAACAAATAACCAAATAAACATTTATAAACTAAAAAAGGAAACTTCACAAACTTTTATTCAAAAAAATTAGAAGCGAAACCAGGTGCTCACGATATGGTGAGCGTTTCCTGCTACACATATGTCACCCGCCGTGATGCCTCCGTGTCATTCTGGTGTATGGGAAGGTAGGACAAGAAATAAGAACTCATGACCGCGTACTTCAGCAGAGATGACAGTGTGTAATATAATCTAGTATAATCAAAGGAATTTGAAAAGAGATCTAAAACGGTTAACTGAAACGGGACGCAAATAGAACATAAGGAACAAAGCATTCAACTATTTGTGAGGCATAACTTCGACTGAACCACCCTCATCAGACGCCAAGGGGAATGAATGTGAACATGCGACTATTGAGAAGTTCCGGGCTAGGCGAACCACCCTCAACAAACGTCAAGGGGAATGAATGTTAACATACGACTATTGAGATGTCCCAGGCTAGGTGAACCAACCTCAACAGACGCCAAAGGGAATGAATGTGAAAATACGACTATTGATATGTCCCGGGCTAGGTGAACCACCCTCAACAGACATCAAGGGGAATGAATGTGAACATATATGAATATTGAGATGGCCCGGGCTAGGAAACTATAATAGGACGTACACTACAAACTCAACTAGATGTTGCAGACCTACTAGTACATGTGTGTATAACTGCAACATGTGTCACATACAGCTATGCAGTCTATTACTTATATTTTCATTTATCTTTATAATTAAATCAATAACAATAAATCAATAGTTATTAAAGTGTTTAAAATGTTTAAAATTATTTTTTTTTCTGTGGGAATTTTACGTGCACAAATTCTTGTCGCAAGAAAGAACGCGGTGCTTTGGCTCACACTTGCAGTTTTGCTCTCATAATTGACATTGCTCATTTGAAACGATATTGAATGCGATTGCCACACCAAATGCAAATATATTATTATATCAAAAACACTCTTGTCATATCTCCTTACATACGTAAGCAAGTCAGTCTTTTGTCTGAAACAGCTGTCTAGAGGAATACACTTCACGTTCCTATTTTGACTGAACGTATGACTACATTATAATGGATGTTGGTGGAATTGTTCCAACTATCATGTTTTCCTACGTGTCCTCTTGACTTCCCGAATTTGTTTATCTAGATCTTGTTTTTTTATACAGTGTATTCATTTTTCTCTTGAGAGTAGGGCTTAAACGATACACCTCCTTCACGATACGATATGTATCACGATACTCGCTAAACGATACGATATGTACAACAATACAATTAATTGTAAGCTTAACCATCAAACTTTTTCACATATAAAAACAAGGAAGATTCCAATCACAATTTATCTTTTATTCCATTAAATCCTATCCACTACACATGCTAAAATTTAATTTTTTTGTGTAATTACATTTGACCTATCGCTTGTACGAGATCGTTGTATTAAAAGCCTTTTGCAATCGAAGTTGACCAGTAGAGTGAGTAGACGAGAGTTTTACATTATTATCTGGCATAGATACGGCTGTATGTATTGTTTTCATCGATGCCTGTAACGTTATATATCGACTCCGTGCTTGACGTCGTTGCGGATTTCTAGCCAACTGACACGAAGCAAATTCTACATATTGTCTGGGTTTGTTTTTCTTGCAACAAAGCAAAAAC
This sequence comes from Pododesmus macrochisma, assembly GCA_032359645.1. Lineage (NCBI taxonomy): Eukaryota > Metazoa > Mollusca > Bivalvia > Pectinida > Anomiidae > Pododesmus > Pododesmus macrochisma. The sequence continues at coordinate 2,827 of JAUMGZ010237265.1, read as the reverse complement.
CAAAAACTTCTGAACTTCGCCGGTGGATCGATAATTCTGGGTCGTTTATGCTCTAATATTCCTGATTTTGTTGTAAGTGAAGTTGTTCTACGATGTACAAATGCTATGCGCAATTCTATTGACCAATAAGAAAATGCTGTTTAGAATTGCTTGGAGAGAGCTAATTATCATGCTTTGTCAATGTCTCTCGTTCTGTTAATTCCGCTCATCCTGTTTATGACAGCGTGTCTGAAGTTCTTTAGGGTGCTCATATTTGAAGTGCTGCTACTTATACTTTGTTATCTTGTATGCAATAGGTATATATAACGTATAAACGCCCTGTGAAAATAGCTAACAAATTTATTGTTATTAAGCTTAACAGTTTTTAAACAAAACAAATTACTGATACCGTAATTCTTTAAAACTGTCGTGGCTTTAACATACGTACAACTGGTTCGTGTGTTCCATTTTTATCAATGAAGCCACCGTTCGCATCATACCGAAGGCGTTAAAATTAAGAAATCTCCTCGCTCCTCACCGAGCGCATTCATGTAAACATTCAGGGTGAGAGAAGGACATGTTAGTTCAGTTGTGTTTCTGCGGTAGGGTATTTCATTGAGTTTGTTTGTTTAAAAATAGGGATTAACTCCCGGAGTGTTTCATCGATATCGTGACAAAAAACCAAAGGAGAAAAACCAAATGAAAGGACACGAAGAGAATCGGCGACAGGAACGGGACATGAAAGTTATAGAGATAGTTCAGAAAGAAGAATGAGCGCATGCAACGGCGTTTCCGCCTACTCTTTTGTCGAACTTTTCATGGGGATCTTGATCGTGCCAGGAGGTTAATAATCGCTGTACACGAGACCGCCCGCTTAGCGTCCTCTTTGAAAACCATGCATCTACCCTTCAACCTGTATGACTAGGGTGAACCTACAAGGAACTTAAGTTCCGCCAGCAGAGCTTTCCACGTCATCGAGACGCTCAAACGTCACAACCACGACAAGGTGCCAAACACTGGGAAGGGTATTTCATTAAGACAACATTATATAATCATCATCGGTGCAGTAAACATTGCCACGTGGATATACCGTTTCGATATGACATGTGTTGAGAGAGACGATAAATACCCCAAAAAACAAACAAATTCAAATTTTAATTTTCTTACATGAAAATACCACTGCCGATAAAATAGAATAGGTAATTTAAGCGTTATTTCATTAAGCTTCGATTGAATCAAACGGCCGACTTTTTGGTGACTGAATTCAAACAAATGTTAATTAATTGCTCCGGAATAGTTCTGGTTCTTTCAGTTTCACCATCAATATTAATTGACACGCATTTTTAAAACTTTATCTCAAAGTTGTCCGAGTAAACCCTCATAAATGATAATTTTATGTTTAAAAAGAGTTACCGTTCCTTGTATACAGTATGGTTTTTTTTTGTGAAATGAGCGTTTGTATCTATTGCATTCGCTCAAATTGGGAGTAATACATACTTGCTACTTTTAGATTAAGTATCAATTAAGATTGGTATACACTTTGCTCATAATCATGCAACACGTGGGCATCGACTTCAATGCTTTGTTGACCTAAGGTAATATGAGGATACTAGTTTTAAAACAAATGTAAGGTGGCAGTATCAACATTTATTATCTGTAAATTCATTAATCTGAACTGATGTCTATTGCATGTATATAATGAATGTAACTGTGTTGTCTTACCATATTCAAGTATATCAAAGCACATCAGGCATGTATTTAGTTGTTTTTTTTATTGTTATTATTGAGTCACATGTGTCTACCTTTCTGTAATTCATGAAACCATCTACCAATTTCATTACAATGAAGGTTGACAACTCTTACATGCAAGAAGTGAGTGTATGTGTTATATTAAAACATAATTTTGTAATTCTTTTTGTAAATAATTATTAATTTATGTCAGGGTAATTTTTAAAGACTGCATTTTGCAAAACAAATGTGCATTACATTTTCTCTCTCCATAATTTACTCTTTTTCACATAGAATCCCAAATAAAATCCTTAAAATGGTGACAATCTATATTTTTTTGTGACAGGACATTTTGTTATCCTAAAAGCAATAAATTACCAAATTTGAAGATATTTTATCGAGAAATGATGACTGGCCAATTACCTTACATGAATAATGACAGGTTAAACTTTTTTAATCATAGTTGTTATAAAAAGTGAAAAACGATGTTAAATACGGATAAATTCAATTGTTAGTTTTGATGGCTATCTGAAGTCATTCCTTTCAATTAAACATTTAACCAAAGGTCAAAATAAATAAATATATTAAAAAAAAGAATTTCAATAGCATAAGGCTGAGCATTCTTCAACTATATATTTTGACAGGTTAAGAATTCCAGATGTTATAATTCTATTTTATGCTGTATGCATGATTTCAAGAACTGAACTGTACGCACATGACCTTTTGTTTAATCTTATAGTTCAACATTTAACACTGCATTATTTCAGCCAAATGAACATTAAACAATAGCTCTGCTCAATACTTTACTAAATAAACTTAAAAAGTAAAATCAGAGATTATAACATGAGTTTTCCCATTGATTCCATTATTTTATTCCAAGAACCAAAAAGTACTTTGAGTAGCTATAATGGTTTTGAGTCGGACTGTGATATTGGTTATGAACATGGTGGAGTATCAGACGTGAAAAGATGCATTTCTAGAAAAGATAAATGATATCACTATTTATCATACTTAACGCGTTATTGTGCAACTAGATTGACCTGTCACCTTGGAATTTTAATAAGTAAATTAAACACAATGCGTGCCTATTATTTGACAGGTATCAAAGGCTTAAATGCCA
>JAUMGZ010237254.1:0-10791 GCA_032359645.1 Pododesmus macrochisma | reverse complement strand
TGGCGATAACTGGTCGGGTGATAGGTAAAATTACCCGATAAAAGTGCGGGAAAACGTTTGCCCTTGGTGCAATGAAGCGCATGCGCATAAACGTCTAACTTTTGGCAAGTATTATTATGAACAACCATTAAATAACTGTATAATATCATTTTATTAACTCATAATCCCATAAACTGTCACCTGTCAGGACAGCCTTTATGTTGTCGAAATGTCGCCTTGCATATGTAGATTTAAACATCATGACGAAGCGAAATTGGTTTCAATCAGCCAACTCAGAAGTGGTTCGACAGTACAACTTCTTTTTTCGAGTTTTGTCATTTTAGAAATCATTTCCTTGTTCCTGAGAAAAAAGAACAATCCGTAACTATGTCTGTCTTTCAGGTGAAACGGGAAAACTGCATTTTGAAAGTTGATCACTTTAGATAGCAATCACACTGTGAATTCTTTGTTCTATAACAGTGATAAATGTCAGCATATAACCTTTACATAACCTTGTACATTGTGCTAAGCATGTTGTTCACATTGCACGCCAACAGTGTAATATAATTATTTTTGTTTTGTCTCAATAGTAACAAAATACTATACATTTTTGTAGGATGTGACTTTTATAACATAATGTAGCGTGCATTTTACACGAATGAGTTGGTCTTTTGTGACGTTATCTCGTAAAAAGACTTTAAGGTTATAGCAATGTATTCACGTTTATTGCAAGTAGTAAATACGAAAAACCAAGACGATATTCAATAGCCGTATGTCCATGGACATATGCAGATAAAAGGAAAACGTAGGATGCACACCAACAAAAATACAATTATTAACCACAAATGGAAACATCACTCACTTTTATTGAAAAACTAGAAGCGAACCAGGTGCTCGAAATTGAGAAAGCGTTCCTGCTCGCCGCGGTGTTTCCTATACTAGCTCTCTTTCAACACTGTCGAGTACTCAGACAGATAATTCAAAAATAAATGCATGCAATACTGACTTCATACATCCTTTTAAATGTTGCATACTCTTTTTGTATTCAAATGTGTTACGAGTTTTTCACTGCGTGTCCTAGTTTTAATGCAGTGAAGATCGGCCTACTATTGTTTTTCATACAAAGATTCCTTTTTTTTAAAGGCGGAGCTTATTCCGTTTTTGTATCAAACGAGCAATCACATGGTATTTCACTTTCATGTTTGCTATATTGCTATATTCACGTATGCTAAGGGAAATTGCATTATATTTTGTCTTTTACACTGAAATTTGAAGATTTAACAATAAATTTGTGAAAATGGGTATTGTATTTATCCTGTTAAATGTTAAGATGTAAGTAAAAACGAGATATTTGGCCAAATTCAAAACTTCGAAAATTTACGTTGGCGCTTGTCAAAAGTATCTCGCCGTCGTTAACCTCTAACATCGTTGGAGTACTACAATGACCATGGAACAGTCAATGTAATCAAAGAACTGGAAAAGAAATGTGGCTGTTGAGAATTGTTGCGAATACCAGTATTACGATCTAGAACTGTAAACTAAAACGGGACGCAAGCACAAGTGCGTGTTTCGTTGAGTTTTATATGATCCGGAATTTTTTCCTCAGTGTAGCGCGGCAATTCTTCACGCACCTTTAAAAAAGTAAGGACTAGGAAGCTAGAATATTGACGTAAATATTATGACGTATACTACAAACTTGGCAGGAAAAGTAATATACAAAATCGCAATTTAATTGCAATAATCCTTGCTGTTTACATATGTTTTCTTCTTAATCTTATTGATTTTTTCTTCTGTATTCTCTATTATTGACGCATTAAGCTCGAATGTAACGTGCAGAGACAACGTAAACTATGTGTAACCACCAGATATAGTCTGCTTGTGTTTATTGTTAAGATTCCATCTGCATAGCATTATTTCACATAGATAAGTATAATTCAAGCTACATTTTAATTCAAGAAAGAACATATAATGTTGTGATGATAGAAACTGTTCAGTAACACCAACAAGAATATGTAGGGTTTTTTTTAATTCTTCTTTACAGGGGTCTTATATATATGGTCACGTATATGTTAATATGATATGGAATTTGTGATTCAAGTTACGTCACAGTATAACATTTCAGAAATTTTATTGCAATAATAAGTGAAACATACCAAACATGTAGAAAACCAGAACTAAAGTTTTACTGACATGAACAGACAACCTCGTATAAATATTGTGAAAATGAATGAAAATATGTCTTTTGTATTTCCTCCTGACACATAACTTGGTGAGTGTTATTCTCCTACTGTCCCAAATTACCCCTCCCTTTTTTATTCCTGGCATTTTAAGTTGGCTTAGATGTTGCTATTGTACCTCTTCGAGCACATTGATTATTTATCAATGTCACTACGTATATACTTAACAATGTGTGGAATATATTAATCTATTCATAAGCAAATTTTTTTCGGCTTTATGCTTCTAGGCTGTGTCCAATTTTCGTGTTTTCAATTGCCTTTTGTAAATTTGTATTTACGTTTTACCCGTTTAGATTTTTATGGACAATTGATGTGGGCGTTTTGGTTGTTGATATGATTTACAGCTCCAGGAAGTGTGTTTACTAATTTTTTAAATGTATGTCTAAACTTACGACTTCTAGTCTCATGTGGGAAGTGGGAATGTTAATATCTCATTAACCGGTTTAAACACACCGCCTGGTTTCGTGCTGGGTGGCCGTCCTAAGTCGGTCCGCACGGAATACTTGTCTTGAGGATTGTTGTGATGTCTATTTAATTCCTTACGTTGCTGGTGCTTCAAAAGCTTGGATGTCAACAGCAATCCTCTAGTAACAAAGTCGTGATAGTGAAAACAGGCTGTTGAATATCGAATTAACTTTGACAAGTAAACTCCATGCATGAGTATGTTGCTGTCTAAGAATGGGAAGTTGACTAAGGGGAAAGTTCATCATTTTAACAACATCGTTTTTAGTGTATTTTTGTTTTTTGTCCGAATTGCCTTTGACAAAGTATGCGGTCGTGCCCTTAACTTTAATGCATTTATACCTGCGATTGTCTGTTTTACCCATAAAAGCATGACATACGAGATCTTTGAGTCTCGATTTTAACTTGGCATGCGGTTAAGTAGTGTAAAGTGTTGAGAAGTCGTATGTTCTTATGAATGATAGCGATTGTGATATCAAAATATGATGACGCCGACGTCTAGTTGTGACATCATCAAAAAAAGTTGACGATATGCATTGTTTTCCCGATATATTCTAAATTAAAAAACCATTTGCCAGTACAGAGTATATATGAGTATATATACCATCGCATGGCAATGCTATTACATATCCTAATTACATTTAGTTGACATTCATATGGCATAAGAAAGCCAATGTAACCGCGCCCCTAATTTCTGAGCAGATGCTGATACATGTACTTTTAAAATAAACAATTTTTGTATGCACGTGCTTCGTTAAAAGACGTATCAGATTATGAAATGTATATTTAATAAATATTAACTGTCAACAGCTCTAAAATTACATTTATTATTTGTATCAGTCTTATACAAAATGTGAACATATGGAAGCAATTTGGACGACCCTTGATACTGTTAAGTAGGTAAATTGATATGACGTATCGCTTACATTATTCGTTGTATCATTTACCATGCCAATTAGCCTTATCACTTCTCTCACCGAGGAATATGTTTCATGAAAGAATGCTTTTTTAACTTATACACTTATAGTTGACTTTGAATTTGAACCATATTAAATTTGTTGACAACATATGTTATAGACAGTCCTTAAATATGCATAAACATGTTTTTATATTGATACTAAACATTCTATAAAATTGAAGTATAATTCTCTTAGCTTTGTTTCGTGAATATTTGTGCTGATCGGAAACATACGCAATAAATCGTAGAAAGCATAATTTGTTTCTTCCACTGATGTTATTTCAAAAAATCTTACCATACTGTATTTTCAAAACAAGAAACACGCACATTCGAGTGTAAATGTAACTTTAAAACGCGTTCAACATTTAAACCATAAAAGTAGAAAACTTTTGGAAGTCGTTTTCGTCCATTGTCGAAAGTTTGCATCGTAACTTTTCTTTTTATTTCATTTTCATATAGTTACAGTACAAATAAACAAGTCAAAGTTACAGTACAAAGATAAGCATTAAGACAGTTTGCCATCAAAGCCAAATTATACCCCAGTATGACAATATGTATGATAAATTGTAATGTCGTAACATTCTCCATTTATGTCGTACTTTCATATCGTCGTGGCTACGCCTGTCTTATTGTCAAATATTTGCCCATTTCGAAGTTACCACAACACCACGATGGCCGTAAGTGCCTACTCTAAAAAGTAGTACAATGATCAAGTAAACAATAGTGATGATTGAATAAACTCGTACATGTAGCCGGCACAATACACTAAAAAAATAACAATATCACGATAAAATACGGAGAACTAGACAGTGAAAAAATTATACGAAATATCCGTTATAAGCTGTCACGGATAACACCACTGAGTAACTTAAATTTATCACGATGCGTGGGGATGCAACCATTGTTATCATTACTGTACAATAGATGTCTTTGCTTAAGAGTGTAACTGCGAAACAGGTCATACATAGGGATAGTTAATAGTAAATAAATTATCTTTGTTCCACAGAATCATCCCCGGAGCAAGTTTTCAGTGATATTTTGGTTCTTGTTCGGGTGTTAATTGAGAACTACATGGTACTCCAGGTTATTGTTTTACAAATTGTACAGTTATGCCGTCAATATACCTTGGTTCAATCTGAAATTCAACAGAGCAAACTTCGTTGTATATCAATGTCATAACGCTTGTACAGTTATGTTTTCATGCCCTAGTTGCTATGTTGCGTTTTGTTAAATTCATACACAATTGTATAAGAGGACTGGGTGAGATATGGCAGCAATACAAGGTTGAATATAATACAACTATTTGGTTTAAAATTATACCCACAGTACAGTCTAGGTTCTATACATCGTGTATTACCATGCAGCATGTTAAAAGAATTGTATTGGTGGACAATTACCAGGATCTCCAAGGTATGACGTATAGTTCGCTAAGTAGCAGGCGTATAGTTCGTCCAGTATCAGGCGTATGGTTCGCCACGTATCAGGCGTATGGTTCGCCAAGTATCGGCGTATAGTTCGCCAAGAATCAGGCGTACAGTTCGCCAGTGTTGTGGTTACTATGGACACATATTGACATATAGCCGTTTGAAGAGGATAAGTTTACCCTTGTGATGCCAAGATGGGGCGTACAGTTCGCCAGATGATCAATGATATTCCACGGGCATGAAGTTTACCAAAATGGACTTAGAATCATCGAACCGGAAGATGAGGCGTAAAGTTCGCCAGTTCTTGCAGTATTCCATTAACCATTTCCTACCATGGTTTTGCGTATAGTTCGCAAAGCAGTTCATATTCCTTCTTCCTCACCAAAGGCTTGATGCTGACTTTCTATGTTCAACAATTTAAGTGCTACAAGCATGGTTTTTCTCATGCTGCAGGGTTGGTTAAATATTTTTAACGGTTAACTATTATTAATATGAGTATCATTTTTCCTTTGATTATTGAATTGCTGTCATGTTTTCCCAGTCCTCTTATGTAAGCGAAATAAAAAATTCAGTAACATGAACAATATGTACGTGTGCCCCTTTTTATTTTAATTGGCAGGATGGAGTTTCCTCCAATGGAAGGCCGGCCATTATCTAGAGAAAGGGTCCCTCGAAAGAATGCAGCAAAAAGCCCAAAGACTCCAATCAAGCCACCAAACAAACGGCTAACCAAAACATCTAGGCGCAACCCAGAATTTGTGACCCCTAGACAGTCCATCGCTATGGAACGCTCTGTTGAGGAGTCGACAGCCCCCTTGGTCGCAGACGAGAGTCCAATGATGTCAAGGAATGTATATTCGTCGGTTGAACCCGCTGAAGGTGTTACATTTTCACCGATTGATACGATACATACTCCACAGACAACCTTAAGTAGACATGTGTCAAGGTCATCAAGCGACGAGCTCTCCATAGACACATCACCCTCTCGAGTGCACAGTAGAGAGAGCTCATCGGAGATTCAAGGTATCAAGACGTTACAGACCCATATCTAGGGTCAGATCAAGACGCGATAGTCGGCGTGACACCTACATTAAGCAAAGACACAAACATTCTTCTGAACATTTACATCGCAGGGATTTACATCGTCGGCGCAGTCATTCGCCACGTTCTCCCCAAAGAAAGAAACGCAAGTGTACGGAATCAAGTCTGTCAAGCGAACGGGCTATACGTTATGGAAGAAGGTCTTCACAACAGACTCATTGACACAAACATTCAAACTCTAGACACTCAAGGATGTCTCGCAGGTCTTCCGTGAGAAACATTTTACGCATCCCAAGCCACGAGACCGATAGTTCAGAAGACATCTATCCATCGGTCAGTCATCGACACCATCGTTCGAGGGTGTCTTCAACCTCCTCATCAGATGATGAACTTTACGAAGCAAGGTCAAATCATATTCGCAACATAGCAGGTAGGCCGACAGGGATCAATTCTGTAAGGATACCATGATATATGCCGAGCCCTTGTCTACCCCAATTTCGGCTCAAATCTCTTCCAGATTAAGAAAACAAATTTTTAAACATAAATTTATTGATATGGCCCTGTTACTGCCTTCGTATACATCTCCCCCCCCCCCCCTAACAACAGAGCTTCGCTCTGGAAATGGGGTTAATTCCACAGTGGCATTAATACCCAGACAACAGTCAAGACGGATCACATCCGTTTCTCAGTGGACCTCAGCGTTCCTGAGATACGTGGCTATTTACGCCAGCCGCTACCCAGATGAAACGCAAGGAATGATGAAGTATGCTGAGGTCATTAGAGATCTCGCATCCCATCGTCAGGGTATGGCGTTGTATGAATATGACATTGAGTTTCGTCACCAAAGACAATTGGTCAACCTTCAATGGGATCGTATTCATACGGAACTCTGGGTCCGTGCAGCAACCACACACTTCTTTTTCTCAGACTAGCTTTAGACAGCCCTTTCGCAGAGCTGCCGCTCAAAACCCTGTCACCCAAGAGCGGCACTATCTTCGAAACAGCTGCTGGGGCTACAACAGATCAGGAGTCTGTGAAAGGGATGAATGTCAATACCTCCATATGTGCGGTTTCTGCAAGGGCAAACACCCAGCTTCCAATTGCTTCCGTGTGCAAGCAGGCGGGGGCAGTTATAGGGGACCTGCCCGGAACAACTACACCGTCTCAGCAGCTCCCACAAATAAAGGCAATGGAACATTCATTCCCCGCACTCCTACACAATCTAACAACAGACCCAAGCCCCGCGCTCAACCCAGTCAACGCACCTTTTAATGTCGTCACACCGATCATATTGGATAAGTTTACTCAATATATTCAGGGCTTCTGTTTTGATAACTATCTTATACAGGGTTTCACGTATGGTTTTCGACTTGGTCATCAGGGTCCCAGGTTTGCCCGTTCAAGTCCTAATCTGAAGTCTGCTGCAGATTTACCCCAAGTGGTTTCAGATAAACTCATGAAAGAAGTTAATTTGGGTCGCATAAAGGGGCCATTTGAGGAGCCTCCCTTCAAAGATCTACATGTCAGTCCTATAGGTTGTGTCCCCAAAAAGACCCCAGGGGAGTACAGGTTGATACACCATTTGAGCTATCCTAAAGGTTCTTTACATTCAGTGAATAGCAATATATGTGAGGAACTGTCTACTGTCCAGTATACTTCCTTTGATGATGCAGTCACAATGTTACTGTCTCTGGGTCCGCATTCTTTAATGGCTAAGACCGATATTGATTCGGCCTTTCGGCTCATTCCTATTCATAGTGCAGACCACGAACTACTGGGTCTGAAATGGCAGTCCCTTTTTTATTATGACACTTGTTTGCCTATGGGGGCTTCTAGTTCTTGCGCTATCTTTGAGCGTTTCAGCACCGGCTTACAATGGATGGCTCAGCACAAATTAAATATCTCCCACATTATACATATATTGGATGATTTTCTCTTTATGGGTCCTGCGGGATCAAACAAGTGCAATCGCGATCTGGATACATTTCTTGCTCTATGTAAAAACTTGGGAGTCCCAATTAAGCCTGAAAAAACTTTGCATGCTACCACATGTTTAACATTTTTAGGTTTGGAGCTTGATTCGGCGACGATGGAAGCTAGACTTCCTGGCGATAAACTTGAGAAAGTAAGGTCCCTTCTACAATCATATCGCAAACGTCGAAAAATAAAGCTTAAAGAACTCCAGTCCTTGGTAGGCCTGCTAAACTTCTGTTGCAATGTTGTTCGCCCAGGACGATGTTTCTTACGTAGACTCATAAATATGTCCAAGAACATTACAAATCCTAATCACCGCATAACTTTCAACAAAGAGAGTAGGCGTGATTTGCAGGCTTGGTCTTTGTTTGTTGACCATTTCAATGGTCGTAGTTTATTGCTTGACAACAAGTTCCTTTCGTCTGAATCTCTTCATCTGCATACAGACGCAGCGGGCTCTTTGGGTTATGCTGCCATATTTAAAACTCATTGGTTTTATGCAGCTTGGCCTGAACATCTTATTCATTTCCCTATAACAATTAAGGAGATGTTCCCAATTGTCTTGGCTTTTGAGATATGGGGTCATTTACTACAAGACAAATGTATTACACTACACTCAGACAATTTTGCAGTTGTATACATATTAAATAAACAATCGAGTAAGGATCCTGATATAATGTGTCTAGTTAGACGTTTCGTTATACTTTGCATGCGTTTCAACATCCTTATAAGGGCTCAACATATCCCTGGTAAATACAATATACTACCAGATTTACTGTCTCGTTTTCAGGTGGAGCGATTTCGTCAAAAGGCTCCACAGATGGATCCACAACCCACGTACATACCAGAAAATTTAATCAGCATCCTCTAAGCCTTGACAACACACTGCAAAAGCTCCTGTCTGCTTCCATAGCTCCCGCTACCCAAAGAACTTATAGGGCTGCATTTTTCAAATACCAGACTTTTGCTCATTCTCATAAACCCTTTAAAAACCCTTTACTCCCGATTTCGGTCTCCGAGTTAGCGCAATTCATCGCATACCTTGCAGAGAAAGGTTATGCTGCTTCTTCTATCAACACTACTGTAGCAGGTATTTGCTATATCAACTCAATGGCCGGTTTCCCCAATCCATCCACACATTTCTTGATCAAGAAAATATTGGCGGGTGCTAAGAAGTTGTTGTCGTCACAGGATGCTCGACTTCCTATTACACCCGACATTTTAGGTAAATTAGTCAACTCTCTGAAATCAATTCATTCTTCTCGTTTCCTTCGCATTCTATACAAAGCAATTTTTTCACTAGCGTTTCATGCTCTTTTACGGTTGGGCGAGTTCACCGTTACTGGTCAACAGCAAGGTCACGTTTTAGTACGCAAAAACGTTGTTTTTAATTATGATAATTCTACAATATCTAGCATGCTGATTACATTGCCACACTATAAACATTCCACTTCAAGCGCAACTCTACAATTATATCCTTCATCCTCTAAGCTTTGTCCAGTTCATGCTTTGCGACGTTATTTACATTTGAGAGGCCAGTCTCCGGGGCCTCTATTCTTAAACGAAAATATGACCCCTGTGATTTCATCTCAGTTCTCTGCTACTTTGGTTACATCTCTGAATTTCATTGGTCTCTCTACCACCCTCTACAAACCACACAGTTTTAGAATTGGAGGAGCCACTTGGGCTCATTCTCTCAATATGTCAGAATCTCAAATCCAATCTCTGGGTAGGTGGAAATCGGCCGCATACCGCCGCTACATAAGAGTACCAATGATACCAGCTATATGATATGATCTTCCGTCTCGGTTTGGCTTCTCTATTGATGGGATGTCTGGCTTATGCGGCTTCCTATGACGTAGAGTTATTTTCAAACTGAATTCGTAGCTAAGTTTCTCTCTCATCCCAAAGTCACATATTACACCTTTTGACCCCTGTCGGTCTGCCTGCAATAAATTTTTACCTAGGATTATGCTTTATGTCAGCCATGTGATCAGAACAGTATGTGTTTTGCCATAGAGACAGTATGGACATCTGTGTTGAACATTCAAGGATTTTGTGATCTAATTACTGGCTACATTAGCCACCCCCATTTTGGTACATTTAATTATTTCTTCTGTTGGACTGTCTTAGGCGGCCAACAACATTATAGGAGTATTAATTGTGAATTTTGTGTTGGTCTGTTTTATGCGGCCATAGCACCACCCCCCTTTTTGTGGGGGCAGAATTGTTTTTGATATTTTTTATTTTTTATGATTATCGTGTTCAACCTCATATATGTTTGTTTGGCAGATATATATTACTTTATACTTTGTAAATATTTTCTTAAATTGTCAATTTCATAGTTACATTGGGTTGGAGCTGGTCTGGGCGGATCCCACTGCCCTCTCGGAACATTTTGGTCTGTCCCGGATGGGTAGTGCGATTATGGCACCTTTTTTAGCCCAGATTTGCCGTGTCTGGCATTTCTGGTTGTTTTACTTTTTTATGTCTGTAAATACGTATATATCATTTATAATCTACATCGGCATTTACAAAATAATAAATGCCCTTTATCGACATATATGCTTTTGTGTTTTTCTTGCACGCCAAACATAGCCAGCTCCATCTCTTTATCTATTTCAAAGGGCCCCCGATCCATAAGTACATATTATATCATAATAATATTTATGATCGGGGAATACCAGTTTAGTTGTATATATTAAGTATTGTCTGT
>JAUMGZ010237232.1:0-10792 GCA_032359645.1 Pododesmus macrochisma | reverse complement strand
TTATAAACGATGATGGTCAAGCAGATTATAACTGATGATAATCAAGCAGACTATAAACGATGATGGTCAACCAGATTATAAACGATGATGGTCAAACAGATTATAAACGATGATGGTCAAGCAGATTATAACTGATGATAATCAAGCAGACTATAAACGATGATGGTCAACCAGATTATAAACGATGATGGTCAAACAGATTATAAACGATGATGGTCAAGCAGATTATAACTGATGATAATCAAGCAGACTATAAACGATGATGGTCAACCAGATTTTAATTGTAGTTGTTTTTGAAAGTCAAATTTAACAAGGTCATTTGTGATAAAATTGATATATATATATAAAGTGTCGTATGTAGATACGATACTAATGGAACATCGTTTATAAGTTTTCGTACATATACATTAGAACTATGTTAGTTTGCGATCAAACGCAGTATTGTTAACACACAATAAAGAAAATGTATACAGAGGTCATCAAGAGTAAGGGTCATCAAGATTAAGGGTCATCAAGAGGTAGGGTAATTAAGAGTTAGGGTCATTAAGTGTCAGGTCGTTTCAAATTTATAAAAAGTGAATCGTTGACCGGTAATTTGATTGATCGGTAAAACCACGCCCATAAAAACCAGCAATAGTCCCGTTAACCAGTGACTAATTATTTGTTACTTTTTTATAAATTGGAAAACAAATAAGAAAACAACGTCGATGACAAATGCAGGTAACATTTCCAGAAATTCCAAAGTTCACGAGAATTCTGAAATTGGATTTATAGTCAGCAAGGAAATATGACGTCACAATATACGTCGATGTAGTTCTATTTAATCTCTTAAGTGATGAGGAAAAAGCTGTCAAAAGTAAATTTATTGTAAAAATAATAAACAGACATATGAACATAATTATTAATTACTAACCAAATAATCACAAAAGATAAAACACAAAGATGTTACTCTAAAAATAACACGATAACCGCAAACAATTAGTCGAAAGAAATATTGCGGTTTCTGGAGGAGATATGGATCTCTGGGTCACGAACGGACAAAGACCTTTTATCACATCAAGATTAATTGTTATTTCAAATAGAAACAAATGGATGTGTATAGTTACCTTTGTACTCAACTCTTATCATCGGCCCCTGTTAAAGTTTGACAGAAAGAATTGTAACATTAATTGAATTCAAAAAGAAGTAATGTAATAAAAACACGGAAGTATTATTAATTGAAAGGTCAGATAGGAGGTCAGAGTTTAACTGATTGTGACGTCAGTATTCAGTATGTGGTTTACGATATGTCGTGAGACGTGATGGAACTATAACAAGGCTTAATCATGATTAATTATGACATGAAAAGAGAGGTGTTTTTGTAATAATTTTAATTGGCAGCTAATTAAACATCGCCCTAATTAATAAGCACACAGTGTGTCAGCTACAGATACATAGGCAAAGTTATTGGGCGACAATACACAGTGCATTTCAATATTTCCTGTATCACAGACGACTTGTCACGGTGCAGTGGGTTCATTTACAAAGCATTACTCATACCAATACGTTGAAATGTTACAGAAATAAGATATACATTTCTATTTGAAATCAATGTGACATGTCTTGTAAAGACAGAAAGCCCCCCACCTCCACCCCGCCCACCCACGGAAGAAGTTCTATAAGGCCTGTTATAAAACATACATATGACTAATTTCATTACATGTGGACAATATGCGGAAAATGACGCTGCATCCTTTTAATTTGAACTCGAGTCGTCCGTAAATTTGACGTTTGAGTGCGAGTCGCCCGTAAATATGCCATTTTAATTGTGACATTTAAGCACGAGTCGCCCGTAAAATATAATGTCCTTATTGAACGAAAGCAAACACAATTCGTGTACAGAGATTGCTTTTATACAGATATTGGCTATAGCTGTATAATAATTGTTGATTGTTGAGAGTTAATTTTCTAAGAAAGTACTGAAAGTTATATTTGTGATTCGAAAAACCAAGACAATATTCTAAAGCCGTAAGTCTATGGACATTGGCAAACATAAGGAAAACGTTGGACGCACACAGAAGAATTACCAAATATGTATTATTAACTAAAAATAGAAACATCACGAACTTCTATAAACAACTAGAAGCGCAACCATGTGCTCGCGATATGGTGAACGTTTCCTGCTACACACGTGTCACCCGCCGCATTGCTTCCGTGTCATTCCGGTGTATGGCAACCATTTCCACTGTTTAAAAAGAAGCATTTGTCACCATAAGAAAAAGTCACAGATCATATCCTTGTACCGTATACATTGTTTGTTGGTTTGCTTGCTTTGTTTGTTTTTTGTTATTTATATTTGTATGACATTACTTTCCATAAATGTGTTAAAGGCAGTAAATAATGTCCGGTATATTTAATTGATATCTGATGTGATACGTTGACGCTATATTCTTGTGCTTTGTTCTTGTATTATTATAAGTTTTTCTTTGTGTTTTGCAGGATATGTGGCTGCAGGTGAGTGTTAACTTAAGATTTTACTAATAGGAGAAGGAAACCTTCAAAAGTGAAGGAAAAAGAAATCTAGCAGAAATTAAACACCATTGTCAATAACAGAGAAATACGCTAATAACAGAGAAACATGTCAATAACAGAGAAACACGCCAATAACAGACAAACACGTCAATAACAGAGAAACATGTCAATTACAGAGAAACACGCCAATTACAGAGAAATACGCTAATAACAGAGAAACATGTCAATAACAGAGAAACACACCAATAACAGAGAAACACGTCAATAACAAAGAAACACGCAAATAACAGAGAAACACGTCAATAACAGAGAAACACGCCAATTACAGATAAACACGTCAATAACAGAGAAACACGTAAAACAAAGGGAAACAACACCAGGGTTAAGCCATAGCATAGAGTGGCAATCAAAGGGAAACAATACCAGGGTTTAGTAATAGTTTAGAGCATTAATCAAAGGGAAACAACAACAGGGTTTAGAAATAGTTTAGAGTATTAATCAAAGAGAAACAATACCAGGGTTTAGTAATAGTTTAGAGTGTTAATCAAAGGGAAACAACAACAGGGTTTAGTAATAGTTTAGAGTGTTAATCAAAGGGAAACAACAACAGGGTTAAGTAATATTTTAGAGTGGCAGTCAAAGCTAAACAATATACGACTACATTACCGAACTTGTACACTTGCATTTACACATTAGAGAGGAATTAACACGATAATTAAAAGTTCGGGGAATATAATCAAGAGATATATTTGCGTTTTCAGTCCGAATGAGATGTTATGAATAAATTAAAATTGAAATATGTTGGGCGGGGGTGATATAATTGTGACATTATACAGTTCTTTAACATAATAATTGACAGTCTAACACGTGCGGGTTATAGGGTTGAATCAGCCGATGATAGATTATAGCGATTGATTTTGACATCCCTCGCAATAGTTAAGACATCAGGAAATATATGATGTGGGATTTTATTAACATTATTTCCTTACCGTGCTTAGTTCAAAATTTACCCCACGATATTGGTGAAATACTATGGAAGTGACGTTACGCCATAATTACATGTAAAATAATTGCACGTCATCTAAATTTACCTTTGGCATACACGATACTCAGTTCAAACATACCATCTTTTTTATCAAAATGAAACACTATATCAAAAGAAATTTATAAAACTTTACTAGTTCATTTTTGTAAGTTTGAAGAAGAATTGAATTCAAGGACTTGAAATGAGGGGAGAATTCTTAAAAACCTTAATAAATAAATACTTAAAATTCAACTTATGAATACATTTGACGTAAACAATTTAAACGCCGCTGATAAATTTTACAACGATAAATCACATTCAGTCAATGCATACACAGGTATCGTACACTTTGTTAACATTATCTTCTTTCTCATTTAACAATGGAGATAAAAGACAAAATCTCGTTAAAACAACGCGTGAACATCCGTAACTTAAAAGAACATTGCATTGGAGTCAAGCTATAAAGCGGACACAATGCCCATCAAAAGTATAACATGGTAGACGAACTAGTGAATCAAATCTCAATAAAATGGTTATAAAACATGTTGAAATACACACACTGTGATCTTACTAACCAATCTCAATAAAACATACAAAACAAGTTATAAAACATGTTAAAATACACATATAGTGATCTCACTAACCAATCTTATCGGTCCATCTGTTGTAACTTGATGAACTTACAAGAATTGGGTTTTTTAATACGAAATAGTTGTGTTAAGAATGTTTAAGACAATTGTAGCCCGCTGGCTACAACGCGAGCCAGTGTGCATATAGTAGGTGTTGGCCTCACATTTTTCAACGGCCAAAATAGAAAATTGGGTAATAACATTCTCAAACTATAAACACCGATGCGATATTACATGAACATATGTAATGAAGTTTCCGACTCACCAAGTCATACAGTTTATAGCGCCCTAATCACAATTGTCCAACTAATTTATCGCCACATTTCACAATAAAACTAGAGACGTTTTAGTTTCTGCTCTCTCCTTTCTTTTCGATACTCTAACATACAAATTTGAGGATACTTAATACTGACCGTGACATAATGCTATGCCCCAGTGACTAATGTTTAGTTTCAACTAACAGTCATATGATCTGCCAATCTCTACAGAGTTGTGTTCCTTTCCCTCACCATCACCACTGTCAACGTCTAGAAAGTAGTACTAGTTTACATTTGGAATTGATATTACATGCGCAATAATCCCTTTTAAAAAAGGACTTACGACTCATAATGAAATTAATACCAAATATATAATAAGTTTATAACGAAATAATATTGAAAAATAACAATTTCAAATTCATAAGAGCAAATTTGGTTTGTCAAGCTAAGTTTTGCAAAGAATCTTGGAATTCAGACGTTGACAAAGGTGTTAGTGAGAGAAAGGAAGGACAACTCTGTGTAGAGACTGGTGTTCTACCGCTATCAGGCTCAGATAATTAACTCTTCATCACCAACTTGGCCCACATGGATATTGCATCTGATCGACTTTTGATAGTGTAGTAGCCCCAACACCACGGTATACCTCTCTGGACTTTAGTATAACCGTGATTTTAACCTTTGGCAAGCCATGACAACTTGAAAAGCAAACAACTCTCATGTCATGGGTCATACGGTCCCAGGTTTCTAAGGATATGTACATTATAGTCGTGAAATATATTGAGGGTAGCCGTAGAAGTGTTCGTCAAGGAGCAGAGAACAGAAGTCCGGACAGTGGTGTAACGTCTATCACAAAATAACCTTGACCTAACTTTATACCAAAATGACCTGTATTAATGTTTTTCGTACTGGTCAGTTTCGTGGACCTTATTGGATTAAGTTGTCTAATAGATAATAACATTGGACAATACGAGAGCTAGAGTTTGACCTTAACTTTGCTTGACCCTTTGTAGCCTATAAAACACTCATGATACCCATACTAGACATTCTAATTGTACATATACGATGACATACTATATATATATATATATATATATATATATATATAACGTTGACTAAAGTCTCACATGTTATGTGTTTTGCAAGCCCCCTTGCTTTATAGGGTTTAGAATGATTCAGTTTCACGTATTCAGTGACACCATGACATTTGAATACTAAGTACATGTTATCAATATTTGCTATTTCAAATTCAGTATAATTGTTTACATATTGTCCTGGTAACAGTGGCAGTGTACTAAGAGTCTGTAGATTAGCTTACACATAATGCTTAATTTGCAACAACAACGACGACAACAACAACAACTTAATGTTGTACCACTCGGAACATAAAACAACAACGACGACGACGACGACGACGACGACGACGACAACAACTGCGTTACTGTTGCACCACCCAGCTTGTTATGTTATGTAATCTGAAACATATCATTTCTCGGTTTTTCATAATTATTTAGTCTGTGGTCTGAAGGTAATGATGAATCGTACATAAACACCAATCTTGGAAAGTAAAAATGTAATAGGGGCCGCGGTGGCCTATTGGTTAAAGTCGCCGACTTGTAATCATAAGAGCCTTTCATCTCCTAGGTTCGATCCCTGTCCGAGGCGGCCTAGTGTGAGAAAGTTGCCTGTGACTTGCCGTAGGTCGGTGGTTTACTCCGGGTACTCCTGTTTCCCCCACCAGTAAAACTGGCACGTCCGTAAATGACCTTAGCTGTTGATCGGACAATAAGCCTTTAATACAAACAAACAAAAAATATGTAATAATGTTAATGACAAAACGAAACATCCACATAGGTGACAACAAATCTGATAAAAAGCTATTGACAACAAACTATACACGTGTACAACATGTAATTGACAGTGTTCATACACAAGTGTAAGTCAGCAGGCAATCTATCAGCCACGCCAGAATGAATGATAATGAAAGATTGCTCGCCCTTATCCGTTACTTTACCCGTCACGTAACGACTGATGTAATCCGTGATTTATGACCATGGGCAATTTAAATTGTTTAGTTCATTCAACGCAGATTTTCGTGCACGTTGATAGATTGATGAAGATTGTCGATGACGTAGTATGCAGCTACGCAGCTGTCTAACAAGTGCATATTCACAGATAAACGCGAAATGTCGTTTTTAGAATAAAGGCAATGTATTAATCTTGACAAAATGTATGATTGTGATATAAAGACTTGATGGTTAAAAACCGAAAAACCGAATAGAGTTTTGGAATTGATCGAAAATACGATGCAAATTAACATAGCAAATAGAAAATGAAGAATTTACATATTTCTCTTTGATCCAGATATTTTAGCCGAGTTTTGTATAAAGTAAATGCTATCGATAAAAATAAAGTATTCACAATGCATGAAAAATAGAAATTACTTTGTAAAATCACAAAATTGCAGTAAAAATGAGCCCAAAAGGGCATTACAATACAGGAAATGTACGATTTTACAATAATAGTTTCTTTCTGTTAACTCGTTTTGGTTTCACTTTCAACGCGTTCATAGAAGAAACTCAGGCGTTATATGTAAATTGTATCTTTATAATAGGCATGTATATGTATACGGTATGACATGAAAACTAAGGTATATCGACTCAACGCACTAACAGAGGTCTCAAACCAACGAATGATAATATAAATATACGCTATGTAGTTACTGCCAATGACATGAACGGGCACTAGTAGCAGCGTGCTTCTTTTTGGAATAGAGGCTTTGCACGGTCAACCTAGACTGGCGATTCAAAGGGCTTTTGGTAAAAATTTACCGGTGTGGAGTGCAACTGATGAGTGCTGACTATATAATCTTACTAAATTTGACCATATTCACACAGTAGCTACGGATTATAATACAAATAAAATACTTTTTCTTTAACATCATTGCAAGCATGATTTTTATTCTTTCCAAATATATTAATATCATGAAATTCTGTGAATGAATAAGTCATTTATCACACAGTTTCTACACCCTGTTTTAATTTGCCACTATATAATATGATTACAAACTTAAGCTTGCCTTCCAACATGGCGGACCGGTGACGTCACGTGCAATCCCTCTATTGTTTTCACAGATCTGTGTTTCTGTTGAGTTTGATTAATTGTATATATTGTATATGTCTATGTAAAGAAAAAATGACATTCATATGCCGATAGTGTCATTAACATGGCGATAAATGTAGGAACGTACATTGTGTGTAATAGAGATAAAACATAATACATTAATGTCGTCCGTATGACCACTCACTATATAACGGACCGACATCACAGTGAACATGCACGGCTTGTCTATTTAAAAGCTTGTTATATCATAACGCTGATATTTAACCCTATTACGTATCTGAAAGCTATTAAGGATTAATTCGTGTATCTTTGCAACCGCAAAAAACAATAATAAGTTTGATATTCCTTGTTAATGGCAATGTTTCCTGGGTCACAGTTAATTAACATTATACTACTCGGCGAATATAAGTGCATACGTGACGTTACACACATTAATTGTAATTAAACAGAAAATGCTATAAATAGTTCATGTCCTTTAAAATTGACATTTCACTGTTTCGAGAGTAGATTATATGTCTATATATTATTGCTATGAAAAGTAAACAAATACATGAATAATAATTCAAGAATTTATAATCGTTTCCTGTCGTTAATTAAAGATTTAAGTATTCCTATTAAAACGACAGTGACGATTAATAAGTATACCGCGGTTCATAGATCTATATGTATACTGTTATACGGCAGACCTACAGCTATACTGCTTTACGGCGGGTCTACAGCTATACTGCTATACGGCGGGTCTAAAGCTATACTGTTATACGGCGGGTCTACAGTTATACTGCTATACGGCGGGTCTACAGCTATACGGCGGGTCTACAGCTATACAGCTATACGGCGGGTCTACAGCTATACTGCTATACGGCGGGTCTACAGCTATACTGCTATACAGCGGGTCTACAGCTATACTGCTATACGGCGGGTCTACAGCTATACTGTTATACGGCGGGTCTTCAGCTATACTGATAAACGGCGGGTCTACAGCTATACTGCTATACGGCGAGTTTACAGCTATCCTCCTTCCGACGGTCTACAGCTATGCTGCTATACGGCGGGTCTACAGCTATACTGCTATACGACGGGTCTACAACTATACTGCTAAACGGTGGTTTTACAGCTATACTGCTATACGGCGGGTTTACAGCTATACTGCTAAATGGCGGGTCAACAGCTGTACTGCTATACGGCGAGTCTACAGCTATACTGCTATACAGCGGGTCTACAGCTATACGGCGGGTCTACATCTAAATTGGTATACGGCGAGTGCTGACTATATAATCTGACTTATTTGGTCATATTCACTCTTTCGCTACGGATTCAAATACAAATAAAATACTTTTTCGTTATCATCATTCTAAAACATAAATTTAGTTCTTTTCAACTATATTAGTGTCATGAAATTCTGTGAATGAATAACGGGTTTATAAGAAGTTGTCTACACCCTGTTATTCTACTATATAATATGATTAAAGCCTCCAACATGGCGCAACGGTGACGTCACGTGTAATTCCTCTATTAGGCAAACAAAACAAATATTTGTATTTAAATCTGTAGCGACTGTGTGAGTTTGGCCAAATTTAGAAAGATTATATAGTCAACGCTCGTCAGTTTCCCTTCATAGAGGTACATTTTGGCCAATATCCCTTTAAAACGCCATTTTTGGTTGACTGTGCAAAGCCTCTATTGCAAGAAGAAGAAGAAGAGGTGGGGAAAGCATACATGCATTACATAAGAACACTTCTCTTGGGCTTTGGTAACTTCATGATTTACAATGTACGTTATTAATGCGTTACGTGGCCGAGTTACTGACCCTGAGACTTTTAGGGTTTTATCAGACAATGCCGACCCTAAGTTATTAATGGTAGGTTAAGAGCGGCAATCACACATGACAAGTTCCTGCGATCGCTCCAGGGCGATACTGGACTACCGCGCACTGCATTTAGTACAGCCCCAAGGGTAATTCTGCAGTAAATACCAACTTTGCAAAAGTTCGGCATTTTGGTGACATCCATCATCGTCTTTTTATAAGCTTTCTTCGACATATGTCCCCAGTTATGGCTTCATAAAAGTCTGATATTAAAGAGAGGGCCTCATACAGGGTCGTATTATTACATACTGACCGAATAAACGTGTCACTATACATCGATGTTGTTTAGGGTTATCCAATTAAACGCAGCAGTAATGGAACAATTCCGAAAGATCGCGTTGGGAGCATCAGTTATTGTTTTCACTTGATTTTTTTTTTTTTTACTTACTTCAATTTAGCTTTTAATTTTCTCTTGACAATATTTCAATATTTTATGTTGAATAATTCTTCAATGTTTGCTATCAAGATGTAATATACAACACAGAACGTACACACACATGACGTCAATTTAGCCCGAGTTTTTGTAATAGCTAAACTTTGGGGGTTATGATCCTTCGCAAACATATTGAAAACTATCAAACATTTTATGAAGACCATATATATGTTGTTGCTAGGTGAAAGAGTCCAACCAATAGGTAACCTGTCTATATATATTGTATAGTGTTGCTACTATAGGTTTTTGTTTTTATTTTTTTTATTTTAAATTTCAATCAGATTACATGCACTTGGCAGCAAGAACGCAATAAATGGATGACAAATTAGCAAGTCTTGTCGCTGATTTCAATTGTAACCCTATATTCAAGGTTGCTCAAACGCTTTGCTGACTTAGATTCATAAAGATGGTACAATACATAAACCCTCAAAACCAGAATTGAACACAATCAGCCCCCCTCCCACCCCCTCCCCCGCTAAAACTAACTTTAGAATATCAGGATAGCGGTTACTTTGTTTGGTAAGGTAGGGTTGCCCCAAAATGCTTCCCTTTAAGGCCTTATACTTTATATGTATGACTCGATGTACTCCGAGCTTCACCCTGTTTCACAGCGTATTGCGACATTTATTTAAAATTACTTTTGTTATTTACTCAACATTAAACTATTTTTCTACTTTTTTACATATACTCAACATTGTTTTGTTTGTCCACTTCATTGCCATTGCACTGATCGTTGTTTTTATTTCTACTTTCGGTCCGTATGTACATAACATTATTTTATGTTCATACTTTATGTTCGTATGTACATAACATTATTTTATGTTCATACTTTATGTTCGTATGTACATAACATTATTTTATGTTTCTACTTTCTGTTCGTATGTACATAACATTATTTTATGTTCATACTTTATGTTCGTATGTACATAACATTATTTTATGTTCATACTTTAT
>JAUMGZ010237199.1:0-10794 GCA_032359645.1 Pododesmus macrochisma | reverse complement strand
ACACAGCAGTTGAGGGGAAGAGAGGTTGTCCTACAGGTAAGGATTAACAGGTAACACAGAAGTTGAGGGAGAGAGAGGCTGTCCTACAGGTAAGGTTGTACAGGTAACACAGCAGTTAAGGGAGAGAGAGGTTGTCCTACAGGTAAGGATTAACAGGTAACACAGAAGTTGAGGGAGAGAGAGGTTGTCCTACAGGTAAGGTTGTACAGGTTACACAGCAGTTGAGGGGGAGAGAGGCTGTCCTACATGTAAGGTTGTACAGGTTACACAGCAGTTGAGGGGGAGAGAGGCTGTCCTACAGGTAAGGTTGTACAGGTTACACAGCAGTTGAGGGGAGAGAGGCTGTCCTACAGGTAAGGTTGTACAGGTTACACAGCAGTTGAGGGGGAGAGAGGCTGTCCTACAGGTAAGGATTAACAGGTAACACAGAAGTTGAGGGAGAGAGAGGTTGTCCTACAGGTAAGGATGTACAGGTAACACAGAAGTTGAGGGAGAGTTGAGGGGGAGAGAGGCTGTCCTACAGGTAAGGATTAACAGGTTACACAGCAGTTGAGGGAGAGAGAGGCTGTCCTACAGGTCAGGTTGTACACGTAACACAGAAGTTGAGGGAGAGAGAGGTTGTCCTATTGGTAAGGTTGAACAGGTCACACAGCAGTTCAGGGAGAGAGGGGTTGTCCTACAGGTAAGGTTGTACAGGAAAGTTGAGAGAGAGATAGAGATTACCATGGAGGTAAACATTGTACATGTTTATGTTTCCTATTATTCTTAATCTTTGTAGACTCTTAAAGTCATTGTGTTTATTGTAATCTTTATATATTTTCATAAGTAATATTATTTTTCTTTATTCTTCAGTTATTCCCCTTGAGAACATCAAACAGACAGCTGTGTCGCTAGGTCTAGATAAATTTGTTAAACTGCTGACGAATACCCAGTTAGAGGAGCACCTACTACACAATGGAGCATATACAGTGTTTATACCTCATAATCGAGCATTCTACAACCTCTCATATGATGACACGTAAGACACATACATTCTAATGTTGTATCATCAATGTAAGACACATACACTGTCATGTAGTCTCATTGATGTAGAAAGATAGAAACACATACATTCTAATGTTGTATCATCATTGTAAGACACATACACTGTCATGTAGTCTCATTGATGTAGAAAGATAGAGACACATACATTCTGTTCATTTAAAGACTAACTCAAGATTATCCCATTGATCTCGAACTTGGACCATTGCTTCATTAGACAAGATCTCACATGGGATTGTAAATGATGTCACTAGGTCAAAGGTTAAGGTCACTGTTACTATGAATAGAAAATTGGTTTCCAGCATTTACGGAATAGCCATTTATCAGACTTATCTCAAAATTTAGTCTAATCATTGTAGAAATGTAGGACATATACATTCTCATGTAGCGTCAACCATGTATCATTATGACATTATTATGTACATTGACTGTTACAGAGAAAGGCTCCATCCTTGGACATATAATGCTCCAACGTTACTACATTATCATGTGATAGCAGGTAGACACAACTATACTACACTCAAGAAACAAGAAGAAGTAGAGACCTTGTACTATTCAACAAAAAAAGTTAGGATCAATAAATATCCATTTGGGGTATGTTCAATTATTATATTTTATTTACACTAAATGAGTCATCAACTAAGAAAATTGGCAATAAATTTAGAGATGAGGAAATTGGCAAATTATCAAAAAAAATTTAAAACCTTATAAACCAGATTTCCTAGTACTCGATGTATGTGCATTGTGTATGCTTTGCTGGTATGAAGAACAAACTTTTTGTGGCATGACTCTGGGGTGATAAGGCTACTTGTTTTGGCGTCAATAATTATGGTAGCAGATATTTGAACAACTGAATGTTCACAACTGAATGTTCACAACTTCTTGAAAACAAAACGACCAATTTCAACTAATCTTGAGGGGAGCATTCTTAATGGAGGGAGATTCAGATTTTATCATATGCTGGGTTGGTCACCAGTGTTCACCACTAGGGGGCTATAATGGGGTAAATTTGACAAAAATAAAAATGTATTTCTTCTAGTTCAAGTTAACTAAAATACATGAGCTTTATGTGAGAACAATTGAGCCCATTGGGCCTCTGGTTTGTTGATATATGAAAATAAAAGTTCCCTCTTGTTATGTATAGATTGTTGTTAATTGTAGCCATTATTATGATTATTAGTTTTTAATTTCAGATAGCCACAGTTAACTGTGCCAGGATTATTTT
This sequence comes from Pododesmus macrochisma, assembly GCA_032359645.1. NCBI lineage: Eukaryota > Metazoa > Mollusca > Bivalvia > Pectinida > Anomiidae > Pododesmus > Pododesmus macrochisma. The sequence continues at coordinate 8,528 of JAUMGZ010237199.1, read as the reverse complement.
ACCAAATCAAGTATCAACTAATGGCATAGTTCATGTGATTGACAGGGTATGTATCATTACTCTGTTAATGTTATGTTGTTATAGATTATCACATGTGATCAATATCTGATAAACTGTAAGAATATTATAGGACATCCTATTGCATTTATTCTAACTGATATTTAAAAATATAGAAATCAAGAATTGTACACATGTACTACCATGGTGCTCTTATCTGTAATCTTAACAAATGTATTTGTCAAAGGGTGAGGTAGCTCAGTGGTTGAGTGTTTGCTATGTGTTCTGGTAGGCCTGAGTTTGATCCCTGACCATGTCACACCTGAGACTTTGTATTAGGTAATATTCTCGCACCTTGCTAAGCGCTTGGCATTTTTGGGCAGGAGAAGGAATAGTTGGCTCTGTGTCAGAATAATGGGACACAGGGAAATATTATGTCATCAAGTCTGGGGCATGATATTTCAGTGAGACAGCATTGTAAAGTTGCCATACACTGTGACAAGCAGACACTGTCTCGATATGACCTATACATGAGTTGAAGGGACGTTAAATCACACTAAAGCAAAACAAAAGTATATGTCAATTTTGAAAAAACGTAGTTAGCTTAATATGTACATTATATGTCCACAAGAACAGAAGGTTGAGGTGCACTTTCCCATATAATTTATTTTGCTGTCCTCCATCCCTCTGTCATGATTTTCCACTTCTTCTCAAGACTGTCTGGACTACTTTTGACACATGAAGCAGTTTACAGTGGAGATTTTTTTTCCAAAGAAGGGCTGAATTACTTTTGAGTGTGAGGCAACATTTTATGAAAATAAAAGAATCTTCTTCTTTTGAACTGCAAGTGCTTTTATGTGAATATTTCATATGAGGTACCTATAGACATAGGACATGAGGATTAAAGATTGTTCAATGCATTACCAAAAGGCTATAAATGTTTTCTGTGTTCAAACTTCAACATAGCCTTCTATAAGGTAATGATGACAAAAATTCTTTTCATCAACCTCATCAAGTTTTGATATTTAGTATGGTAAGTAGGGGTTCTTAGAATGTGAAGGTTGCATACTTGCCAATTTTTTGAAATTTTCATGGGGGAGAAACTGCATAGCAAAATCTTAAAATGTCTTTAATACCTATATACAATGCCCTATATGATCAAATAGGAGTGTAAACTGCCTCATTTAAGCAGTTCTGTGTAATATACTAAGTTGAAGCAAGTTGATAAGCAAGGTTTAGGAATTATACTGATGTCAAAAGTGAAAATTGTGCGTAAAAATAGGCAGACTCCCTCCTAATTAGGGAGAGTTGGCAACTATGAGGTTGTCCAAAACCAAGAGACAGAATTTCTCCCATATTAAAATTGTTTATAGCTTTTGAGCTACAACATTACAGACTTTATATATATAGACACAGGTAATAAGTGGAGGAGGGGTTGAGCACTGAGTTAAAAATAATATTCAGCAAAACGAATTTTAGGTTAAAGGGGCATTTTTAATGAAATCTTCAAATACAAGCTTAAGCTTTTTCAATACACTGATTCAGATGGGCTAAAAGATATGAACAAGATTTATTTTGTAAGAGTTATTTAACAAAAAAGAAATAGCTTGCTTCAACAGTGTTCAGTTATCAAAAAACTGTTGAACTGCATGCAGATCAAATTATTTTTCATTAATATTTTTTATGAACATGTATTCTTAGAATGTTGTGTTTTTTACAGATTATAAAACCTTTGGACTACTTTGGTGACATCGCTGACATTCTACTTAGAGATTCTCGCTTCTCTAGATTCGGTCAGATTCTGTATACAGCCAAACTAGTATCAATGTTACAGAATGAAAAACATTTCACTGTGTTCGCACCAGATAACAGGGCCTTCAATCGCTTGTCCAAAAACATGTTGAGAAGGCTGCAGCAAGATAGACAGATGGCCACAGGTATGTCTGGACACACTGATAAAGAGTGTCTGCTTTATTGTCTGTTGTTGTTGTTTAATTAAAAATAACATCAAATTAAGTCAGATATTCAGATAAATAAGATCAGGGATTATTACTTTCATGTTTTTTTCTGTCACTACAGAAGTATATATATCTTTCAACAAGTTATACTTGTACTTTCAGAATCATTTCATGCAAAATGCTTTACCAAACTTGGTTTGCCAGTGCATTAACTAAACATAGGACATTTTAATGTGACATCACAGTTATTTCACTACACAATGCGTCTCTTTCACATATTATCAGTTGTAAACATTAATAGTGACATCATTGTTTACTAGTGTGTCTTTGTTTGCTTTTTCTAGCTGTTGCCAAGTACCACATCGTCAAGGGAACACATTGTGGAGCAATGACAGTGGTGGCCAGTCAACTTCACACCATAGAGAATGGTTATCTCATGTTTAAGTGTAAATTTAATGGAAACTATGTCAACAGTGCCAGAGTTATAGAGGAGGATAACATTGCATCAAATGGGGTCATCCATGTCATCAATAAAGTCCTCTTACCTAATACAGGTACAGTACAAGTACAGTGCAGATCTGGTACAGTGCAGATCTGGTACAGTTTAGTACAGATAAAGTTCAGTACCAGTACAGTGCAGATCTGGTACAGTTTAGTACAGATAAAGTTCAGTACCAGTACAGTGCAGGTCTGGTACAGTTTAGTACAGATAAAGTTCAGTAGTACCATTACAGTGAAGTACTGGTACATTTCAGTACATTTCTCTTTTATTATTTTTTGCAACAAAATTATACAAACATTTGCTGTTTCATAAAGAGCTTGTTGTGAAATAAGGAAATAAGATTAAATCAATTTCAAATAAGATTTTTATAACATGTATAATAATTTTGTTACTAAAGTGTTGAATAAATCAGAAGTAGATATGAGCTTATTGGAACTAAATTTTATGTTTACAGTGAGAGACATACTCAGAGTGGCACATGAACTACAGTTGACAACACTGACATCACTGACACACCGAGCAGGACTGGCTGATTGGATACAGAACAGGAAGGACTACACATGGTTTGCTCCATCTGATCAGGCGTTTGAAGGTATCATTAATTCAGTTTCACAATAACCTGTGTTCTGTTGGTATATTATTGTCTTTATTATTGCTGCTCACTAATATTGCTGGCCATTAAATAAAAAAAAATTGTTTCAAAAATATAGAACAGTGTTTAATGATATTTCTATAAAGTGTTGTTATAATGTGCCATTGTTGGTCATTATTATTGCTGTTCTGTAAAGTTATCAGGAAGTGTCATTTCGGTACATGTACATATACCGGTATATATATATATAGTTTTGATGTTTATATTGGTGGCTATTTATAGTTGCTTTTTATTGACCTTGTTTATAATTCAAAGAAAGTTTTTATTTGCATTTTTAAATAAATTACATAAATTGTATGGATTCTGTAACTTTCTGTTTTTATTACCTCACAGCATTATCACCAATATGTAGAGAAGCTTTAGAGGAACAGCCAGGCCTGTAAAATGTATGGATTCTGTAACTCTCTGTTTTTATTACATAACAGCATTATCACCAATATATAGAGAAGCTTTAGAGGAACAGCCAGGCCTGTAAAATGTATGGATTCTGTAACTTTCTGTTTTTATTACATAACAGCATTATCACTGATATATAGAGAAGTTTTAGAGGAACAGCCAGGCCTGTAAAATGTATGGATTCTGTAACTTTCTGTTTTTATTACATAACAGCATTATCACCAATATATAGAGAAGCTTTAGAGGAACAGCCTGGCTTGGTTGAGAACATGTTGAAGTATCACACAGTAGATAGTATTATACGTACTGATGGGCTAGTAGGTGACCAGACTCTTCAAACAGGAATACCAGCCAAGATCAAAGTCAGTGTTTACAGAAATGTACGTAGTCCTTTGCTTGTTTTTGCTGTTCTGTTTTGCCCCTTGCATACCCATAATGTCGAAGTATCAGTAAGTCAAAGCCCCGCTTTTTGCTAAGAGCAAAAAACCCGGAAAGCACACTCATTCAAGGAATTGTCATGATGAATATGTGCACCAAGTTGAGTGAAATTCAGTTGAGAAACAGAGTCACTGGAGCCCTGACAAGGGAATTTGAGCAAAATAAACAAAAAGAATATTTCTATAAGTAAGGGGGCAAAGGACGCCATAGATCAACTATCAAACACTTGTATCAAGTTGAGTGAAATTCAGTTGAGAAATAGAGTCACTGGAGCCCTGATAAAGGAATTTGAGCAAAATAAACAAAGGCCAATAACTCTGTAAGCAAGGTGTCGAGAGGCACCAAATGCGAACTCGTACAAGAGGTTATGGTTGAGAACAAGTTATGAAGTTTCACTTGTCACGAGGGATAATGAAGTAGAAATTTCTGTTCTATAACAAGCATTCTATCCACAAGAGATTATTCATCAACAGTTTATGTACTATAGTTTGACTCTAATTCAAGAGTTTTTCTGATTCAGCAGTGAAAAGATTAAACTTGCTGTGTGCATGAATCATGCATAGGTGATGTATGTCACATATCAAATTCTGGTATGTTGAGCCAAAGTCGAATCAAATACAGTTAACTTGCTTTATTTTCTTATGAGATTTGAGATATTTTAGTGAAACTTGGTGTGTATTATATGGTTCTAAAGATAGACAAAAGGTTTATATAAATGCCTTAACATATTGATAATTTGAGGATGAAACATAAGGCGACAGGTTGACACATTCAGTTTCTATGTAACATTGATTTCATCCACACTAGACTGACTAATCAGTAAGAGTCTGTTATTCAACTGTTTATTTTATAGGGAATTACTGTAGATACAGGGCATATCATCAGTGAAAATAAGGAAAGTTCTAATGGAGTGATCCATGTCATAGACAAAGTTCTCATACCGCCTGAACTCTATCTGATGGAATTAGTACAATCTGACCCAGATCTCAGGTAAATTTTCTACTATGATTCATGGTTTTACCCAAACATTAGGTAAATTATCTAATATAGCTAATTTTTACCCAGACTTTTGGTAAATTATCTAATATTGCTACATTTTACTCAGACCTTAGGTTAATTATCTAATATACAACTACATTTTACCCAGACTTAAGGTAAATAATCTAATATAGCTACTTTTTCCAAGACCTTATCAGTAGGTAAATTACACTTTTAAATAAATTACCTAGGTTAATTGTTTTATAAAACAACTACCTGTACATATACATGTATGTTACGATTAACTCGGGTTTAGCATAGACTAAGGAAATGTAAGTCACCAAGAACTTACTAGATTAATTATTTATTAAGCTGTAGAAGTTTTACCTGGAACTTAGGTAAAGAATCTTATAACATTGTGGGTACATAGAACACGGTAAAATAACTAAAGAAACTTCTAAAAATGAAACATTTTCTGTTACTGGTTAGACATAGAATGGCTGTGTGATTTTACAACATACTGGTACCTATTTTTACCCTCTATATAAGGCTTTTTCTAATACCCTAGTATGTATTATACAGCCACCTGAGACGGCATGTTACAAGTGTTGGTTTGGATAACTTGCTTCAACAAGATGGACAGTTTACACTGATTGCTCCTACTGACCATGCATGGCAGCAGATGCCGGGACACATGAAAAAACGCTTTCTTGAGGACCAAGAACTTCTTAAAAGGGTAAGTTATTAATGATATTGTAAAATGGGTTTCTAATTTTATGTGATTCAGTAGTACAACTAGTTAAATAATAAATTGTTCTGTGTGGAATATGTGTATGCAATTGTATACTCTTTTCCTTGTATGTAAATGTATAGTATTTTCCCCTGTATTCTTTTTCTTGTGTATATAAATTGTATGGTATTTTCTTATAAACATAATGTAGTAGTTTTCCCTTTATGCAAATGTATATAATTGTATAGTATTTGTCCATGTATATAATTATATACTATACTGTTTCAGTTAATAGATAGACACATCATCAATCGGATAGTCTTGTCAAATGGATTGGATGCTAATACCACATACACTTTAAAATCACGTCAATCACAAGATGTGTCATTTAGACTGGACACATCAGACAATCTGTGGATCAGTAAATACTCAAAATCTGTGGCTAGGGACCAAATGGCTCTTAATGGGGTCATGTTTAAAGTAGACCAAGTGTTGCACTGCGACTGTAAAGATCCTGTCACATGAGGCAAGGGCAGATAATTCATTGTGTTGCAGTCTGATGCCTATGTGACTTTGTATAATAAGAACATGAAATACAAATGATAGATATGTTACATTGTGGAAAGTTTCTACTTTCAGTGTCTTTCCTTCAGGTTTTGTATTGTATTGATACTGTTATATGATACAAGAAAAGGAACATCAAATGTGGGATGGATTTGACATTTTACTAGGTAAACCATGTGAACAGCAGCAGTATGAGGACACAAGGAGCCAGTGATTTTTACTGATTAACCGTTTGAACTGTAATGAACATTTAAATCATCAAACTTGGTTGAAGTTCCATGATCAAGACAAACATGCAGCTATCCTCACGGTATCATCTGTATAAGTTACCACAATGCTTCATACATGAAACTTATACACACTCTAGTTTTCTCTGATCAGAGACAGTACACTTGCTGGTCGTACCATGTTAGGTGTAAGTGTTAGTAGTACAATGCTTGTTTTTTTAAAACCAAGCACAAGAAACTACCTTTCAAACTCTGTGAACATGCTGAATTCTACCGATCAATTTTTCAATATAGTGATGCATTTAACATCTATCAAAGCTGATCAGGAACCAAAATAAAACCTCTCTACAATATCCAACAGTTTAATTTTATGCACGTAATATTTATTGTGTTGTGTTAAATGTGTTTCTAGGGTAAACTCAGTATATCTGTGGTAACAAAAAACAGTATGGAAACCATTTATTTGACAGTCACTGCAGTGACATCAGTTTGGTATGTAACACTATGTTGTCATGCCATGATTTATCTAATTCAGGTCAGATTCATAGAAAATATGCAACCAAAAATAGTTTAGAAGAACAAGGGCAATAACTCTGCCTGAAAAAGTTGCAATGACATTATATTTTGCATATGCGACGTTCTGCCACGCCAAGTTGTGAATCAAATTCGGTAATATTTGATCAAAGTTGATGTAATGCTCAGGACAAAGAAGTATTAACAAGAACAAGAGATCCTGACACTTTCCTCGAATTCTTTAAAGATATTTAGAATAATCCTTGAATTAACTTTTTTTTTTGATCACTGGGAATTAGGTAATATGACTCTTTCATGCGGTATAATAAGGAAAGATAACACATATTTTATATATCACATGACTTTATTAGGTCCTCACAAGACAATGACAAAACATGTGCAGTTCTGTATGATAGATATCAGCTAAGTTCACACTCAGTTACAATGTGAGACTATAAGTACAGTTACATGGTGACGCTAAGTACAGTAACATCGCTGTGAATGCTAAGTACAGACAAAAGTAACCATGAGACATTCTCGTTTTTAAATGAACATATCAAGCTATGAAAAATTGAAGTGTTTATGGCTTGTGATTCAGGAGTATCTTCATAATTGTCATCAAAATCTTGGAAAACATTTAACTCTTGAACTGGAATCCATAGCATGTCCCTGTTTATTAGTGTTCACCTTGTACAGTCCTTGAACTTGTATATTGAAATTTGAATTTTCTTAACAATGTTCTGTATATATATGTACATATCTTAAAATGATTTACATTAAAAGGTTTCTTTGGAAACCGGAGTAAAAACAAATGTTGATATACTAGTTCTGTGTTATATTGTTCTTTCTTACTACATTAATGTTTTCCCAAACATACAACAACAACAAAATGTTCTAATACACATAAAACATAACACTAGCACTCAGTTGTCACTCCACTCTATTATTATATGTTTGCTCTTGAATATGCAACATATATGAACAACAGATCTAAAAATGTCATTAATATCAACAGATCCAAACAGATAGCTTTACCATCAAAAGATCTAAACAAATAGCTTTACCTTCAACAGATTTAAACAAATAGCTTTACCATCAACAGATCTAAACAGATAGCTTTACCATCAACAGTCTAAACAAATAGCTTTACCATCAACAGATCTAAACAAATAGCTTTACTATCAACAGATCTAAACAGATAGCTTTACCATCAATAGATCCAAACAAATAGCTTCACCATCAACAGATCTAAACAAATAGCTTTACCATCAATAGATCCAAACAAATAGCTTTACCATCAACAGATCTAAACAAATAGCTTTACCATCAACAGATCTAAACAAGTAGCTTTACCCTCAACATATCTAAACAGATAGCTTTACCATCAACATATCTAAACAAGTAGCTTTACCATCAACATATCTAAACAGATAGCTTTACCCTCAACTTATCTAAACAGATAGCTTTACCATCAACAGATCTAAACAAGTAGCTCTACCCTCAACATATCTAAACAGATAGCTTTACCATCAACATATCTAAACAGATAGCTTTACCATCAACATATCTAAAC
>JAUMGZ010237198.1:0-20943 GCA_032359645.1 Pododesmus macrochisma | reverse complement strand
GTATGTGTGGCTAGTCATCCTAAGTGTTTGGTGAGTATGTGTGGCTAGTCATCCTAAGTGTTTGGTGAGTATGTGTGACTAGTCTTCTTAAAAGTGTTTGGTGAGTATGTGTGGCTAGTCATCCTAAGTGTTTGTTGAGTATGTGTGACTAGTCATCCTAAGTGTTTGGTGAGTATGTGTGGCTAGTCATCCTAAGTGTTTGGTGAGTATGTGTGGCTAGTCATCCTAAGTGTTTGGTGAGTATGTGTGGCTATTCATCCTAAGTGTTTGGTGAGTATGTGTGACTGGTCATCTTAAGTGTTTGGTGAGTATGTGTGGCTAGTCATCCTAAAAGTGTTTGTTGAGTATGTGTGACTAGTCATCCTAAGTGTTTGCTGAGTATGTGTGGCTAGTCATCTTAATTGTTTGGTGAGTATGCGTGACTAGTCATCCTAAGTGTAAGTTGAGTATGTGTGATTGGTCATCCTTAGTGTTTGGTGAGTATTTGTGTATAGTCATCTTAAGTGTTTGGTGAGTATGTGTGACTAGTCATCCTAAGTGTTTGTTGAGTCCTGTTCGCACAGTATACAAGGATAAAAGAACGTCAAAGGACAATACATGTCAGTACCAAATTCAAATTCAAATTCAAATTAAGGAACCCAGATGGGACATGATGACAACATTACTTTTGATATTAAACATTAGAAAAACATAAAGGAGCAACACATCATTCAGTATAATTATATAACAATCAACATTATACACTTGTTAGTGTAATTCATACATCTAAATATAGATCAAAATAGTACCAGAAAAAATATCTATTAAACTAAACGATAATGACATTCAAGGATTTGTAACTAAACAATTAAGTCACTACAGCGCCTTGAATATTGAATTAATTTAACAGACATAAAGCAAATTTGGGAGAAACTTAGAGCCAAATTTTACACGAGACTTGTCAGAGTGACGTCACATAACACTTTACAAATGGGGTGTTCAAATTAACATGCACTAAACTTGGCAAATTAACGAACAACTGAGTCTTCTATAGTCTAAACAATGTTTTGTTTTAGAAAGGTTGAGTAATATAAATAAATAGATGACAGAATATTACATAATATCAAAATGTGGGCCTGCCATCTCAACACCTGCTCATGTGTTTCATGTAACAACTTTGAAAAGCGATGATATGAGCAATTTCCAGTGAATGTTTTACGGAACCAGAGTTCATTAGAGGGTCGTGGGAACTTTACGTAGGGTGCGTATTGAATATATATATATTTCCTACATGTTATATGAATCATGCAAATGTAGACTTGTTCTTACATCATGTATTAAGGAATGGGTAGTTCCATTAATTGTTAGTCTTAATCCATTTGTTTGTACTCAATTCAATTTGGAATTTCAATTGAAATATCCAACACATTTATATGCTCGTCCAAAGTATGCTAATTTATTCCATTGTACTGCACTGGAAAATGTAGACGACAATGTAGCAAAACAGGACATTAGCTCGGAGAAATAAAATAATAAGATATACCACATTGAATAATTCATATCGTTTTGGTCTTACTTAGTCTAAATACAGATGAAATTCTTATAAATTGTTACAATTAACACCACTTATATTGATTTATTTAATTTCTACATTATGATTCCGAGTGGCACCCACGAGACATATGTTTGTCAATACCGTGGCACTCCTGTTAACCTTTAAATTATAAGGTATCTATTATCAGTGTGTTCTCATCTTGGTAAGATAATAACAGGTGTAAAGATACATGCACTAGTTTACATTGAATATCATGACACGACTCAATAGGAGAAAGGCCGTGTCGACACATGGGAGTATTTTGGTCAAGACGTACCGGCCCGTCAAGGATTCCTCCTTATCACTCCTTATATATCCTTTTTAAATAAAAACTAAAAATCAATAGCTTAATGTGTTATGTTGTCTTTTGGTCGACACTGCTGTGAACGAAAACGAATTATACCTTTATAAAATCAGAAGGGTCCAATTAAAATAGTAAAAACAACCACAATCGAAGAATAATCAAAACCCATTCAAATGACAAATATATTTTTGGAACTTCAATGGTTATATTATGTATATTGTTACGTTTACGTACTGCTCCCCTGTGTACTTTCTTTACTCTTGTTTGTATTAGTAATGTGTTGATTTAATTCCATTTTTGATTTATTCTCATACGTTATGTCATTAAGGTGTAGCCTACAATTGTGAAAGGTGAGAAATGGAATGTGCTCGCATTAGCATAACAACAGTTCTGTATGACAACTGTAATAAACAGCCACCATCATCACCGAGATGTGTAATTCATGTAACATTTAAATGGTCAGCCACCATCATCACCGAGATGTGTAATTCATGTAACACTTAAATGGCTAATTGAAGAAACTTTAAATTACAAAACTTCGAGAGAAATAAAAGTCAACAAAGTAGAAAATGACACAATAATCAACCTTAAGGCCAAGTGCAATCAACCAGACAAGATAGAAACATTACAGTTGACAATCAATGTTTGTTCATATTTTTTGAGCATTAAACCTAGTTTATTATGACAAATTGGATTAACCCCAATGACTTGTACAAACTATCAGTCATCATCCACGACAATGAACAAGGAACACCAATGTTAAATTAATAATTATTATGTCATTTTGATGCGATGCTAACAATTGCAATGGCGGCCTTATCTCTGCAATATGACAACGTATCTTATTTCAATAGACAATGTGACACCGCGTGGGACTTGACGATACATAGAAGGTGATAACACGTATTCAGTTGCACGTCTCGCAACAAAATACATGAGATCCACAGATGACAACAGGACAAGATGTCTGAGTAATACTGAATTAACATGTGTTTATTGCTCACCCATCGCACTACTTCACCCGCGGATTAAGAAATTCTTACACGGCGGGTATAAGATCCGCTTATCCTCATTATGAAAATTTAATGCGTAGACTTGAAATGTTTTTTTGAAGTAATGAATGGGTATGGTTTCAAGTGGTCGAGATGACAATGCTCGGTGTCTTCCGTTCCCTACCGTACTTTAAATCACCACCTTGTATATGTAATCAGAATAGCAAAAAAGGTTTTACACAGGGAGTATAGTATACTTATTAACAGTAGGATGATGTCACCTTGTCCGTGAGAACAGGTGCGTCCTTGTCAATGTTTATATCAAGAACAAAATACTTGTGAAAATGTACGCATATGTATAATACTTTGGAATTAATCTGATTATATAAGAATATATAGCATCAATGTGGTCATTTAATTTGTAAATTATTTGTTACTTACATTACACAAAATTAAACCAAATGTAATTTTTAATTTAATTTAATTTCTCTTTGTATAAGGTAATTTTAATTCAAAAAAAAAAACGAAACCCTAAAAATGTCATATAATATGAAATTGTGAACATTTTTTGATTGAGCGCATGATATTAAAACATGCAACCACTGGAGCAGTGGAGATCATCAGCAAACATTTTACATATTAAATTTTAACTACCTTTATTTTTTAATGACACAGAATGCTAAATTGTTTAAAATGATTCTAATTTTGTCATCTCTATCCAGCAAAAAGTCATGTAAACAAAAGTCCACTTTAGGATTTATATAATTAAAACAACCAACTTTGAAGTTTGTTTTTACCTTATGCAGTTTTATTTAAAATTGGACATTGCAATTGATTGTCCTGATGCCAAGATAGAAAACAATCACACATTATATATGGGTGACTTACAACATCTTACTGTTATACCTTGACACAAGGTCGCTACCATGCAATCCTTTTAGTGGACTTGCATTATTACTGTTTTTATTGTAGGTTAGAGAGGGGAAACAGCTGCATGGGTATATATGTAGTTGACGCACCCAAAGAACAGCATAGCTTTCTTCTTAAAAAGACAACAAAGAAACAGTATTTGACACATACCATTTTATGTGGAAGCACTTACATTGGTATATTTAGTTCTAGCACACGGAGTCATTATTCTAATGTGAAATGTGATGCCTCAAAGAGACGCAAAAAAACGAGCACAGCCAAAAGTGAACTATCTTTTGATTTGAGAAACTTTTATATATGTGTTACATTCTGAATTTGTCATTTGAAATTCATAATGCAACATGGCAATTAAAGTGAGCCATGCAGGTGATAAATATGACATTACGAATCATAATTATATGATACACAAGACATAAGTTGTTTCTTTTTATCTCATATAGTGCTATGAATATCTTGAGTAAAACACATGATTCCCGGTTAAACTAGACACCAATATGTCCACTGCATAACCAGGATGCACTTCAACCCTGCGAACCTGACAATATGTGCAGGTATGATAAAAGTTGCACTCTTTCCTTCAGTATCAATCTCTTTGTCACTGTTTGGTTCCATATAGTAACGTTAAGCATGGTTGTATGCGCCATTTCAGGTGTCACAAACAACAAGATAACATCACAAAGTTTCTTTGATTTTTCCAAGACAATACCCTTCGTGCCGAAAACGTCATATACGAAAGCGTGCAGATTACAAGGCCATGTGATCAGAGATCAGATAGAAAGCAGACGATGAAGTAATCATCTTAATTAATCAGGTGCACGGTAATGTTTTAATTCAATTGAGTGTCAATATCACTGAGTGGAGCGCTTTTTCCGTCTGGATTTTCCCCGATGTTAATTCTCAGGGTATGTTGCATTCCCAGTACCAATTTTGCCCCTGGTGCGTGTTTCGATAAATAAAATTGCTTTTACGAAATGCACATGCTATATAGGTAAATAGGGAAGATTGGATATTGGATTTTGCCACGAATACAAAGAACAAACGACGAATATGTGGTGTTTCTTGCTTTTAAAAATACACTTTCTGTAGATCATTGACCATATTTATAGAAAGAAAACAACATCCCGATCAATAGAATCAATGATCTTTCACAGACGTACATTATAAGAAGTGAACACAAATTATTAACAATTCTCTATTGTATTGAACACATGATACGCAATGTCGAAGAAGAGAATTTGAGTGAAAACGACAATTTAAAATGTTCGTTTCCGTCCCACACTGAAATAAAATACTATTGTGTGCTCTTACCCTAGCATGATCTGTGTGTGTTTATGGATGCTGGGTATGCCGGTGTAACGTGAAAAATGGAACCGCGTGAAATATGGAATCGGGGTCAGTTTGTCAAAGTTGAATTTTGAACCTTAGCTCCATGCCACACTTGGAATATGGACCCCGTTGAAAACTGACCCATTTTAAAATTGATCCAAATTGGCTGGCGTATAATCTAATAAAATACGCGGGTACATATTACATGTACCGGTATATGTTTTCCACTACGTATACGCAGCAGAGTGTTTGAGTTCTTTAGCATACTTGATTGAATTGGTTAACTTGGACAACTGAATTGACTCGGTGTACTTATTTGACGTGATATACTTGTGCGAATTGATTGACTTGGTCCACTTGCTCGATTCGGTCTACTTTAACGGCACGATCCGTGTTCAACGACTTTCCGGTTCCATATTCAACGTTGAAAACTGATCCCGGTTCCATTTGCAATGATGGTCAATTTTCAATGTTATATCTGCCCTACATTGGTTCTGTCAGGAAACTCAAGACAACATCAAGCTCACCATATCAATCGGGCACATGTGCAAGACTTTTGGTTTCATGTGGGGTAGGTTCTGTTGATTTCGAGGGAAAATGATCCCTGCAAAATGATAAAAATAGTCTGTGTCAGTTATCTGAAAACATGAGGGAAGCCTTGACCCCCACTCTCTACCCCTCTTATTTCATGTTTGGAACCACGCATACATCATTACGTACATGTTTATGAAAACGTACCTCACATATGAATAAGATAAGTTTTATATGAAGTGAAATGATATCAATCATGTTAACTGTCCAAATCTGCAAAACATTTCATGAAACACGAAATCATGAATTATCAAACAATGGAATCCGTTACATGTGAATTTGGTTGTGTTCAGATAAAATTAATGGCGACTGCTCTTATCTTTGCAAATTGGTTGTTTTGAGAATGTTCATTGTTCGATAACCTATTTTAATGATTATCTATATACATGTATCAATTAGTAAGTCAAAGTAGAAGTTTTCTCCCAGTATGCAGATGTGCTTGTACTTGCAGTTTACATGGCTTCTGAAGTGTCCGAAAACACATACTTGTGTAGAAGTGTTTAGGAATATAAACTGGAAACATATATAAAACAGAAAGCATTTGTGTTGTCATTGCAAAGGGGTGCTGTCTTTCAGGAACACGTATCAATGCTCGGATCATGATACCCAATAGGTACTTGCTGACATTGGTTCCTGTACATCTCTGTCTGAGAAACAAGTTTTTTGAAAACAATTGAAAGATGCGTCTGTAAGGTACTGTTAAAATTCAAATATGTCAACTGTATCTAACCTCCGACCAAATACACTCCGAGCACAATAGAGTGAATCAGAAAAAACTCAAATACGTGTACCCTTGATCAAAGTCTTCGTGCGAGCTCACTAACAGTATGGTACGCGAGTCAACAAAAACACAGCGGCGGGTCCGGGTCGAGGTGGGGCAACACAAAATCTGATCGAATACAAGCCCGTCATAAAAACTTAGCTACCGGTACCAGTAGGAACTTCTGAGTTGGTGAAAAGTACGTGTTCGAAGACAAGGTTCACCAGCAGTAAAGGCAAATGCAAAACAAAGAACCTGGTCCATACAGCTGGAACTGGATCGGTGAGTGGGGATAAAAGAAAGGCTTACAGCAGTTTTCTGCCAGAAATATATTTCATTGATTACGATGTGCAATAAGAGGGAAGGAGTACTGGTTTTTTTTGTGTTTTTTTTTTTTTTAAATTAATTCCTTTTTTTAATAATGCTTATTTGTTTTCAAGTTATCGATAAGTAGCACAAATTAATGGTAATATATCGCGTGAAATTCAAGTTGCAATTAGCATTAAGAAACATAAACCTCCTTCCGCTGTTCAAGTTTTGCAAACCCAGTCTGATTAAAATGCCAATCTTTTTTTTGCGTGAACGCGCTAAATAAGAGATCTATATTTTAATCAGATTGTTGCAAACCCCTTTTGGTTTAATTGTAAAACTAAAATGTGAATTTATTAAGCATTGATGAGTCAATTTTTGTTTTAATCTGATCATAGAGTTAATTATTAGATTTATAATTATAAAAACATTAATTTTATATTATTCTTGAAATTCCATTGGTCTAAAGGCGGTCACAAAAATCCTTGTAAAAAATGATATTGACCGCTCGTGTGCAGAAAAAGTTGATCGAAAGTGATATTGATGGAGGCCGTCTATAAATAGCACTGGTAACTCTCGATCTGTAAGAGGGATATTGACCCCCTCGTGTGCAGGAGAAGTTGATTAAAAAGTTTTATATTGACCGGGTCCATTTAATAATCAAATTATTTTCGTGTGTGTTGTTATGCTTATTGGTATACAGGTAAGGTGGTGTTGCACGTGCGGAGTGCTACTCAGAAAGTGTATGTGGGTATGTGGTCATTCGCGGGCTCGCTGTAATCCAGACAACACGTTAGTTTATTATATTTTTTTACCAGTTAATTATGCTCATGTACCTGTGTAATGTGTAAACGGTTTTGCCTGGTATGTGACTGAGCTCTATATGCATATGTGGGTGTCAAAATGTTCATATATTGCATATTATTGTTGCATATTTATGTATGTTTTGAGATAAATTGAGAATATAGCGAGCATCCACATCATTTATTGTCTTTGTTTTAGTTCATTAGATAATTATTATTTTATATTCGGACAAACGTGGTGAGGGAGAATATAAGTTCATGTATGTTGTGATGTCTTAGATTTATACTTAATTTTACTTATGTTATATGTGCTATTGATCACTCGAACCAGAAAACTGGCTTGAAAAGTGATATTGACTGGGCCCGTACATAAATTAGTATGTCATTGTGTCTAGCAATCGTATTCATATCTATTAATATAACAATTTTGGGATTTGGATTTCGGAAGTTATACATGGTTTTTTTTGACATCAGGAAAAATATTGGCTTCGGACCTCGTCCTTGGTCAATTAAACCATAATTAAACCATGTATGAACTTCGTTCAATAGCCGTAAGTGTGATTTAATGTAGAATAAGGTTTCCTTGTGTTAAGACCTTTTTAAAGTGTAATAAGGAAGAAGAAATGCGACTTTTACTAAAAAGGTTTTCTGTCCTTAAGGGGGTAGGGGAATATTTCACGAAAAATGCACATGGTGATGCCTCGAAAGTATTGTTTTTCGATTAAATATGATATACATAAGATGTAAATATGATAGGTGTATAATATAGTCATACAATAACAGTAAAACTAACTAATATTTCTTAATTAGGCGAGTTTTGAAATCTTCTTTTCAAATCGCAAACATAAATTTTGACTGTTTTGTGAGATTTGGCACAAACACTCCTATTTCCAGGAACTTTCAATATTAAAAATTTTAGTATTGAAAGTTCCTGCTATTTCATACCAATTTGAACTTTACTTTTTTTATATTTCATTAAAAGTATATCAGTTTGATGAAGTGAACTAAATAAAGTCATAACTTGAAATTGCTCAAAATTGTTCTTTTTTCTTGAGTTGATTGGAAATAACAATTTTCACTGAAAGATCAAGTATTGGTGACGTCATAAAAACACCAGCCGAGGATATTAGAGGTAAAACATACATTTATAAACGTGCTGGCACCCATAGATAAGATAAATTATGATATCTTGCTTTCTTTAGAAAAATCACACGGGCTTCCCTTAGGTCAAGGAATAGTTTGTAAAAGGTAATCTTGTATTCTTTATTTAGTAAAACCCTGGCCGACTTCAAAGTACTACCACCTAATATGAATCCTTGGACACAACAGTATTAACAGTATTCAAGGGTACTTTTAAAAGTTATGTACAGTTAAAGCTACCGCAACGTAAACTTAACTTATGTTGTTATGTAACCAACCGTGTATGACAATGTGCTTTGTTTTGTTTATTGATTTACTTATGTCCTCATGTTGTGCATTTTCATGTACCTGAGCGTTATAATAAAATCTTGAAATCTTGAATCTATAAATGGGACCGTCTAAGGACGCAAAAAGCTCCCCCTCCTTGGCAGGTTTAGTTGAGTAAAACAATTTCTGTACTCACATAAAATGTTTGATTAAGTAAAGTTGGATTTCAATCATATACTTGTGGGCATGGTTTAATACTATTTTATTCTATAAAAGTCAGTTCATTTCATTACTTTGCACCATTGCATGGTCTTTGTGATTACTCACTCCATGGTATGTAATTAATCACGCAATATTTAGATTCTAAGTAAACGTTTTGATGTTAATTATATAACCTGCTATTGTACCTACATATGCACAGTGTCTTACCTGAGTGCTTTAATTGGATAAGTATGTACAGGTAAGATTTTTTGCTACACCTCAAATGTGTATTTGGTCAAGCAATCATGACACCTCACAAAACGTTTATAAATTGTTTATGACTAAATTCATCTCACGCCACATTACGCATAGTTGAATGAGTGCGAAACAACGTGTGGCATAACTTTGTGTAATATATGTTTTCCTACCAACATATTTGAACTTCCATTTTGTTTAGTCGTCTGCAGTGGTCGGCAGTTTCGTGACCAGATTTAATCAGTGGTATCATCAAAGCATCCTTGTTAGCACGTAGGGGCCTGCACAGAACACATGTCTTCAGAAACAGGCGTTAATATAAAGATCTTTTTGTATCTTATTAGGTGGTCTCGTCGGTGGATTGTTTTTACTTCATTATTCCAGGTATTATCATGACCTACGCTCGCAATCAGTGAAGGACGAGGTGCGATTGAATATTAATTGGATCTTAAGGTATTATTGATCACGATCGGATGTGAAGACATGGAATGACTGACCGAATAGCAACCAAAACAATTATACGCAAATGCATTTACATGTAATCATGTGTATGTGTGCAGTAAACGTGATGGCAAACAAAAACACACACACACACACACACACACACACACACACACACACACACACACACACACACACACAAATAAACAATGTTAAATTTACAAACAATTGCCAAAAAGCTGTTGCCACTTACGACAGTTTTGTAAGGGAAATCGATATCAATACTGTACATACTTGTGACTTTCAGTTTTACTTTTCTACTGCGGTTTATGATTTTGTCCTGCTAGTAACAGCACTTACTATGGCTGAATTGTATACTCCTGTTTTACTGGGACATCAAGCCACAGAAGCATCGAAGTAATACCCGAAAATGGAAATGTTCTTCTCACACAGAATCAACCATATTTTACTATCTTTTAAGAAGAAGTGTATTATTTTATTCAAGCCGTTCAAGTCTTACAAATATGTACAAACAATAAATAAAACAAACAGCAATGAAAGCATGCAAATATATTGCCATATTAAAAAGAATTATGAGAGATGTATATGTATAGCATTGCATCATTTATATCATAAAAAGTAACATTAATTATACTAACAATCGATCGATCGGAAGTAAAGTCGACAGTAAAGTTTGAAATGGGCACTGTGACGAAAGCATTGATTGACCGACAAGGAATCGCGGGATAGTTAACTTTCTAACATCAGGCTTTATAATCATAATCGCCGCTTGTCATTTTCGTCATTTGTTGTTGTTGTTGTCGTCTTTTGGTAAACGTGTATTGTAACATGTCACTGTTACAGTGTTATTTAAACATATGTACATTGTGGATTTCAACCAAACTTGGTAGAAAATATCCTTCGAAGAGGGGGAAACAGAAATGGTGGCGCTCTTTACCTAGACTGTGCCACTAGGAGATCAAAATTGGGAAAAACTGACAAAATTTCAACACATTTCTTACAGTCAAATGCCAAACATGTTCCAACCAAATGTACTGACCCCTTTTTAAAATACAAATGACTTTGAAACAAATATTTGAGCAAACATATCTGTATTTTAGGTATCTCTGGTATGTGCCTTCGGAGATTCATAGTTAAAACAATAAACACAATCTGAACATTTTGCAATTTGAAAAGAAAAGAAAATATATATAATTACACCCGATTTTCAACATCGGAAAGAATTGATCTATCTTCTAATTTTATCAAAATTTTAATCATTATCAATATATGGAAATTGATGTTATATTTATGAACAATTACGGCGTTAGGCTGTCAAAATGTTAAAGTTTCGATAAATTTAATGTCGTTGTCGCAAGATACTCTGACGTTCTCCAAATGTGTCCATGTATCGTAACCAAAAAAGAGAAGCAAATTGCACCGCAAAGAGGTATTAAAACAACATTCATAGTATTGAAAACGTCAGCTGTAACGCTGTGCATTTCAAACGCTTTAATTGCAGTGATTTAAGGAATTCCTGTTCCGGTTGTTTCTATCATGCACATAAACAAACGGGTATTGAAATCCATCTGTAGGTGGCCACTCTTAAGTCACTCGACCAGTTCAGTAACCAACGACCGCCTCATGGTCCGATGGGGAGAAAAATGTCGCCGTCTTAGCTAATAGAAAGTACGGACACAGAACTGAATTGATCTATATCGATGTACAAAAATGTAACATCCTTAAACGCTGTTTAACGTTGTATAAAAAATTGCATGGATCCATAGACAAGTCACCACACAGACATATTTAATCATTGCAATTATTCACAATATTCACTTGGCTAATGCTTTTGTATATTTGAGACCATGATTAGTCGTCTATGTATAGCATTTCTTCAGTTATGACCTGAAATGCCATATTGAATGTTTGTTATTTTAATTACTGGAGCTTTTCAATCCTTTATTCTATAAAGCTCTCGATAGACGTGCACGTGACAAATGCATGTCAAAGTCACAAGCAGTCTAAAGCGAAAAACCATCCCGAACATGACATAGAGTAGCGTTTTGACTGAAGCATCTTATAGAGATAGTTATGACGACATTCAAGCGTTTCGATAACCCAATCAATACTGGACAGCCGGAAGTGGAAACTCTTGTGTCTAATCACGATAATGCACGCCTTCTCGTCGAATTTTACCCGTGAGCAGTATATGATTTTCACCGTGATTTTCAGTCCTATTTTACTAATTGGCATTTTCTGAAGACTTCTCTGAACCATAATGGGCGATATGGCCGAAAGCGAGTAATCAAAGACAGCGAGTTCGCACGTGAAGATTACAGACTGTCATCTCGTGGTCGGTACGTTCATGCGACACTTGTTATAAGATCGTATGTGTCTTTGAAGTTGTATAAAAACTAAATTTATTATTTCGAAAACAATGCTAACATTTTTTTTTGAAAATAAGAATGCATATAAGTGTATAGAAGATGCGTGTAACGTCAAATGATACTTTTAGAACATTTTATAAATATTGACCGTCACATTTAATAGGCTTGGTGGTAAACTTTGTCTTATATCTCAAACTGTTTGCAAAGCATTGGTAGTCTGTACAGAGCGTCATGTAGGCTGATTACGGTATTTTGAATCAGCATCGTAGACTCTTTAAACACAAGTAACGATTTAAGTGACATTAAGGTGAATGTACCTAATCGTCCCGTGATTTTATGCAAAAACAGTTTATCAATTTATGAAAGATTCTGTATTTAGTCTTTATTTCTCGTAGTGAGTACACAACATCATGTAATTATATATAAATGTACGTGATTTATCAATGATCCTGTATGTAGTCTTTATTTATCGTAGTGAGTACACAACATCATGTAATTATATATAAATGTACGTGATTTATCATTGTAGTGAGTAGAATACATCATGTAATTATATATAAATGTACGTGATTTATCAATGATCCTGTATGTAGTCTTTATTTATCGTAGTGAGTAGAATACATCATGTAATTATATGTACGTATTGACCTCCTGGTTTTGACACAGGCAGAATGCGTGTATCTGTGTTGATGAACTGACGCACCTGAAAAACAGATTATTGCATACGGCATGAACTTCTTTTGAAAAGCTTTTATTCAGCCCACGAAACACACTTTCTAATTAAGCTTCAGTTGCCTCTCGTCTCAAAAGAAACATTAAACATACGTTACAATATTGTGTATCTAACGTTGAAACATTCAGTCAACATTAAACATACGTTACAATTGTGTATCCAACATTTTAACATTCATTCAACTTTTACGTCCAGTTGTATTATACCAAGCAACTTTGGTAATTAACAAATATTGATTTTTCTAGAATTCAAACACGTTTTGTAGGTTGACATATGTAGTAAGAATTCCAGTTACTCCCCTTGCACGAGAATTCTTCTGAATTTGTTAAGGTGATATTACGGAAATAAATTGAAGGTATATTGGGAAAGGCGACAGACTAATTAGCTTTTGACATTTACAAACACGCTGTATTTAGTAAGAAAACAAAATTACATGACTGCAAATATGATTTACACCTCTTCAGGTGTCAAGTTGATTGAACCTAAAGCTGTCGTGCAGAATCTGTTAGGAAGTGGTTAGCAATATTGCACTAGTGTTTTTCTTCAGCATTAAGGCATATTTGGTAATGAAATATTTATGCACATAAGAGAAATTTAGTTCTTAGTAAGATCGTGTTATACCTTGGGTGAGTACACATACCCTTTACATCAGTGCATACGGTTCATGTTATATAACGTACGCTGAGGGTATCATACATTGAGTAAAAAAGCTTCCAATTAGACATAGAGTCAATAAAAGTGTAGTTTGATATCTAGGCCTGGAATCTTTGACGAATTCTTCTAACACAGAGAATTGTATTCTTTTCTCCTTTATATATGTATTTATTGGTGGTCCGTTACATCGTTTGGTATCTAGGCCTTGAATTGTTGACGAATTCTTCTAACACAGAGAATTGTATTCTTTTCTCCTTTATATATGTATTATATGGTGGTCCGTTACATCGTTTGATTTTCTAATCCTTACGTTACAGAAAGTTTACACCAACCCTTCATGCCAAAAAAGATCAAACAAAACGTATCACTGTAGCCTTGCTGACAAACAGTGCAAAATAGCGGTGACAAAATCTAATTCCATCAAACAGCATAGAAAGACACACGCCAGTGGACGAGAACAGCCTTTTTGTATTAGAGTTTAGTATCGCAAGGAAAAACGCAAAACAAAATCCAAATAGAAAGCAATAGTAACATAGTAAAACGACAAAATTTAAAATATTCTGAAATCATATAAAAACAAACTAGAGGCCCATTGGGCCTTAACGTCCACCTGGATACATTTATAATGAAACAATATCTTTAAACTAGATTTCAAGGAACATCTACATCACGTTTTGTGAAAATCTGATCAACGGTTCTTGAAAAAAAAGTAAAAACAGTGTTAGCCAATCAGAAGCCACGGCGGCCATATTTGAAGGAATTCGAACACATTTCTGAAAGGGTACCATGCTAAGAACATGTACATCAAGTATCGTGAAAATCTGACGAACGGCTATGTCCAATTTTCGTGTTACCAATTGCCTTTTGTGAAATATGTATATGGACAATTGGTGTGGGCAGTCGGTTTTTGAGATGATTTACAGCGCCTTGGAGTGTATTTATTAATTTTTAAATGTATGTCTATACTTAAGACTTAAGTCTCATGCCAGCGGGAAAAGGGAAGGCGGAGACCTCATCAACCGGTTTTACCACACCGCCTGGTTTCGTGCTGGTTGACTGTTCTAAGCCGGTCCGCATGGATTACTAGTCTTGAGGATTGTTGTGGTGTCTTGATTTATTACCTTAAAGTCTGGTGCTTAATTGGTTGATGCAGCTATTGTTTGTTTGTCAATGTCTCTCGTTCTGTTGCTTCTACTCATCCTGGTTTTCACTAGAAGTCGAAAATATCTTAGCCAATCAGAAGCCACGTCAGCCGTATTAGATGGAAGTCGGCAAATTCGAACACAAATATGAAAGAGGACCATATAAGAAACATTTACAGCAAGTTTGGTCAAAATTGTCTGAGTTGTTTTTGAGAAGAAGTTAAAAATGTGAAATTTAACGGTGGACGGACGGACGGACGATGACGACGGCGGACGGCGACAGACGGATGAGTAGAGAAAATGTTCACATGGATTCCGTCCAGGTGGAGTAGAGGAAATGTCCACATTGATTCCGTCCAGGTGGACTAAAAAGGCAACGATTTAAATACAAGCAATATTGCTTCACCTGACCGCATGTCTTTTATTGAATTATTTCTGTTGTGTTGGTTTCCTGCAAGGCTTATACGTCATAACTTCTAAAATAGCCAACAGGGGGTCATTACAGGACAAGAAAGAACAGTGGTCTTATTGCAAGTGTAGGAAGCAGGACAAGTGTGTTTCCATTTGGATTTGACGACATTAATTATTGTTCAATTATAATACAGGAATAGCAGGAACAGGAAATGTAATTGAAATTCTATATATGAGGTAAAGTTGATTGTCATGTTCTAAAAAGCAATTAAATTCGAAAATCCAACTCTGCATTGTTACTTTATTACTATTGGTTCTTACGTGTTTTCAAGAGTGCAAAACATTTTTTCTGGTTTGCTTGGTTGTAATTGTTTTCTTTATATTCTGGTAGATATGTCAACGTACAATTCACAAAGGACACGATTTAACACTTATTTCAAGTCTTTATTTAAAAGTCACAATTTCCCTGTTGTAAACCTAACATGTAATGTCGCTGATGCATACCTGTGCCATACCTTATATATTTCCTGATTACAACTCATAAAGGACACTCACAGCAGGAAACGGGTTTCCGTATATGAAGCAAGGAAGCGAGGATTTGATCTCGCGCGTGTTACTTTGTTCACAATCTTACTTCTCGTAATGTGCTGAACTGTAACCGTTATTCAATCATTTTGCTGCAATTTTTGGATATTAGTTCAGTCTTACTGTTATTGAAAATGCGTTGACCTTTTGTGCATGACTATTTTCTTTTTGACGAATTCCTTACCTTTCCAAGAAAAACGCTCTTTCTAAAATCTATTAGTTTCAGTAATTGTTTATATGTCTGTTCTGTTAAAAAAAACCAATTTCTAATATAGAGTATTTCACCAATATAATGACAAAAAACATAAGGAGAAAAACCAAACAATAGGACAGAAATGGAGGCGGTGTCAGGAACGGACCATTAAAGTAATAGGGATGGTAAAGAAAGAAGGACGAGTTCATGCAACGGCGTTTCCGCATACTCTTCTATCGAACATTACATGGGGATCTTTATCGTGTCAGGGGGTTAACATCCCTGTACACAGCACCGCAAGCTTAGTGTCTCCTCCGAGGATGTGCAGATCTTTGTCTGAACTCTACCCTTCGACATGTTTGAGTGATCCTAGCAGGAATACAAGCTCCCGCCAGCATAGTTTTCCTGGTCATCGAGACACTCAAACCACGATAAGGTGTCAGGCACAAGTAAGATGTCTCTTCTTAGAATTGTTATTTTGAAAACTAATTTTACAAAGAGCATTGCTGCTGCACTTATACTCTATTTTGATTTCACATCCCTAAAGGCTTTAAAAGTGGTCAACACAGATTGCATAGTATGGGCATATACTTGTGTAAAGAATATCCCCAAAACATCATCTCTAGTTGAATTATAGAGTGGTTACGTCCCTATGAAATGCTACGCATGTTTGTATTACACATACACAATTCGGTACCTGTTTATAACTGAATTTCACAAAATGCGAATAAATATACTTTTAAATGACCTTTACCGTGAGAATGAAAAAAATGGGAAAACTGTAAATTGAAAGCAGTGTGGTATTACGACAATTATATTTTAGAGTATGCATCCTGATGAACTAGATAAAATAAACTTTGAAACTAATCGATTGTGCAACACGGGTGCACAGATATCGAGTGACTACATATTTAATTGTTCTCGTGATTTTCCCGGCACGATGGTATCAAACACTGATCTGAATCTTGTACGTAATATATACATAACATGAATACTGCGTCCCGTTTCAATATTTCTCGTTCATCTTTAATCTCTCTCTGGAAATACAAAGTAATCTGAAACAGAAACCAAAGGATTGAAAACATTTAAAGCAGAACTAAACCAATAAACGAATTCTGATAAAATATCATGGCGCCATTAACTACTAAATGAGCAAGTTTAAAATCTTTGCTCATAAATCTGATGAGCTAGATAATGAATATGAGGAGTTCAAGTCATTGCATTGTAAGTACATCTCTCTGTGTCTAAATATAGCAATAATTAAGTGAATATTTATTGATGGGTTTGAATTTTGGAATGTACAGATGTAAAAGATGTGTATATATATATATTCAATGTACGAGCCAAGATAAGTGTCTAATTGACATCTTTGATAGTTTTATTTTGGATGATCTGAAAACTGGCAGAATAGTCCAGATGTGAATTATGTAAGTCCGATATGCCTATAAGGCAGTTTGTTCTTCGATTCGTTTCTCTTTTCTTTTCTTTTTTATTAAATTTTTCCATTCATTTCCATCTATTTTCGTCATTTGCTTCTCGGTCTAATGAGCCAGCTTTTTAGCCAAAAGTATGTTGAAAACATGCAGGGCCCTCTTTGAACGTTATGCATCTTCAATATTGTACAGTACACCATCAATATGTCTCTTTTCAGTGATCTGAAAATAAGTTTCCTATACAAAAGAAATCGAATTTACCTCTTTATATTCATTTTATTTCGTCAAAAATGTTGTTTCTCAAAGAGTTATTAATAGCCTATGAGGTTATTAAACTTGGCTAATAAACATTAATTTTTTATTGAAATTTTCATCGATTCATTAACAGTTGGTGTGACAACATTGCATAACTAAATCGTAAAAATATCACAGCTATCAATACTCGTGCAAAAGTTCAAGCATTCCAAGGAATAAAACAAACAGTTGTGCGAGAAACAAGAATTTGATCAGTATAGATCAGAGTTATCGGTACTTACTTCCGCTATGAACTCAGACGTACAAACAAACATTGTTTAGATGTTCTGGCAGCAAAGTAAGGCAGCAATGCTTTAATTATTGCAAGATTTATTCGACGTTCTTGTAAACGCAGCTTTTTGAAACATCACTTATGGTCCTCTTAAATAATATATACAATCTAATGATTAGCGTTTGATTTTTTTGCACACTGATCACAAATTGTGTTCTCTTCTAAATCTTTGCTTTGAAACGAATACTTAATATCGCTTTATTATTCATTAAGCGTTCTAAAGATCTCGATGACTATTTTCCTAACGACTAACAATGGCTGCCTGCATCCAAATTCACACACGGTTTGTCTCGGGATTTGGTGTCAGACATTGTGTTAAATATAAGGGCATTTACATTAAACCAGCTGAATTACTTTCGTTGTTAATTCAAAGATCGATGCGATTCTAATTAAAAGAAAGATATAGATTGACATTGAAAGTACTTGTGTGGTTTTTTGTCTTCTCGCTTTTCGGTGTTATCCATGACAAACAAACGCTAGGAAGAATGTCATCTGAATCAGAAGGTCTGACAATCAAGGAAAACGCCAACAAAAATCAAATTAAAATCAAATCAAACGTTAAAACTACCAACTAGCAGCCGACCATAGGCTTGCACTGAGGCAACCGTGGCAACTGCCTCGGTAAAAAATGAGAACATAGTATAAAAATGTCGCTAGCTTCTTGGACCCCCTACCTCAGTTATTTTAAAGCCAAAGCTACGCCTATTCCGACATATCCACCTGGTTTGCACCATGCGGTCTCTGTTGATGATACACTTGTCTGATTTTATTCTTTCCTTGTCTTTTGGTCACCTTTAAAAGAATAGCACGCGGGCTTTCTCAGTGTGTGGGCAGTATGATAGAGTACAGTGCAATATCAATATGTTTCCTATAATATAGTAAAGTGAGAAATGTAGACTTTTTGTCTAAGTCGGTTTGGCATAGACGGGTAAATTTCCATTTATGTATAAAACAACTTAAATGTAAGAGATACGGTATTTAATTCACAGTAAATGTTTATATCTACATTCAATATACTTGCAGTGTCGCTTTTTATATGCAATATGTTGTTTGCATCAATTAAAGTGGTAACATTCTTCAAAGTTACTTCTTTTCGGTAACTTGGGAAACAGCAATAACTAATTATTCTTTTCTTGTGAGAAAGGTTAATACTGCTTTGCCAACCTGCAATGGACAAAAATATCAGAGTAAAAAGACATTTTTTCGATTACCCGATTTTTTTTTATGGAAGACAATACTTTGAAACAAGACATGCCCCTTATTCCAGTAACCCTGTCGTGAATTTTATGACAAGCTTTACTGAGCATGCGCACGCTCAGTTGATAAAGAAAATGTCCGACAACAACAAAAACGTTTCACGGTCGAAAGCTAACACTTTAAGCACGCAAAAAGAACAGGCAGATTGTGTCATCATATATAATAGTTGTGTTTGTTTGTTAAATGTTTTATGTTTGTTTGAACGCAGTGAATTAAAACATAAATTAATTCAACGAAGGCATGCATGTCGAATATTATTTGTAAACACGTACACGTGTATAGCATAGCGATTGTTGACGACGTCGGTTGGAATGTGTTTGTGAAAAGTGTTCAGCACGAGCGAGACAAACGGGTGAATAATTAGGTGAACGTCAGTTTTAGGCGATTAGCTTATTCGTTGGATTTTACGAAGACTTTGGTGATTTCCGGGGGTCAAGGTTATTTGGTGCCGAAATTTAATTAGGCATGCATCAACAGGACAATTCCCATCATTTATCTTTTGTTTACTCAATAACAACACTACATATATCAATGACTTCCCTGTGCTAGACACCTTATCGTGGTAGGGAGGTTTGCGCGTCTCGATGACCTGGAGAGCTATGCTGGCGGGAGCTTGTGTTTCTGGTAGGGTCACCCAAGTCAGTCAGGTTGTATGGTAGAGTCTAGACAAAGATCTGCACGTCCTTGTAACCCCCTGGAACGATACAAATCCCCATGTTAAGTTCGATAGAAGAGTAGGCGGAAACTCCTTTGAATGGGCTCATCCTTCTTTCTGAACTATCTCTATTACTTTCGTTTCCCGTTCCTGTTGCCGCTTCTCCATCTTTTGGTTTGTCTCCTTTGGTCTTATGTAAAAAAAACAGTGAACAATTTTGAAAGTGACGTTAAGCCCTAATTAAACAAACAAATCATTGTCTGCATCCCCCATTTCAACTGGTTATGTTTATGTAGTGGACTAACAAGTTAAGAATATCTGTTGTTGTATGTGATATGTTACACTCTATAGTTTTGCTGGGGTAAGGTACTTATACTTTATTGCTCTTTCATCCTATAATAAATAGTTGTCATCCTGTCTTTTTAAATCTTTTCGGTTTTTTATGTTGTTTAGTTTGACACTCTTTTAGCTATTGATGTCTCCATCTGATCTTGGTATGGATGTCTTGCCATATTTTTGTTAGTAATGATATAAAAGTAGTAAATACGTAAGGCCAAGACAATATTCGATATGTAAGATGTAAATTAATTCAAATGTTCTGTGTGCGTCCAACGTTTTCTTTTTGTTTGAAAATGTTCATGGACTTGCGGCCTTAGAATATTGTCTTTGTTTTTCGATTTACTATCTTTTTAAAACATGTTTTTGACTTCTAACTACTTGAAGTTTTCTATAGTGCGCTTATCATATACGTGTATTGTTGAACCCTTGACAGGTAAACCTCAAACGTGTTAGATATTGAAACCATTTTCCATATCCCTATGTTCCTACTATAGCTACAGCGTTCCCGATACATTTGAATATGCACACTTATATATTACACTTAATGCGTTCAGCGTGTATTTACGTTTTATATCAGATTCTGATACGTGATTTAAGGAATAACACGGAGTCATCGCGGCGGGTGGCACATGTGTAGCAGGAAACGCTTACCATATCGCGAGCACCTGGTTTC
>JAUMGZ010237187.1:0-10794 GCA_032359645.1 Pododesmus macrochisma | reverse complement strand
AAATCTGGGATGCCTTTGAACGATACCTCAAACTACAATGCTGCTTGCAGGTAATGTATACTTTGTAATTATTTTCAAAATGACTGTGTCATACAAATAAAAAAATTATGACTTATTCATACAAATAGATCATAATTCCTGCTTTATTTTAAATTTGACTATTTACCAGAAATAATTTCCTGCATGCATACACCTGATAATGAATTTTGTTTTCTCGAGTTTTAATCAAGTAAGTGATTTTTTTTCTGCAAATACGTACTCACTTAAGCAAAATTTAATTTGAATGAAATGGGAAAATGATAAATTAAATGTTTTTGCATTTTCAGTCTGTATAATGAAGCATTGGGCTGTGTACAGAAAAGTGTAGAAAAATTTGATGTAAAATGTCAAATTGCTGACCTGAAATCTTGGATGTTACCTGTACTTCAACAACATTTCAACCTAACAGATAAATTTGATGACAAGAACTGTTCAGGTTAGTAGCCAGTCTGATGACCATCCAGATAACACTTAATTGACTATTGTCAGCATTATAGGAGCACTCGCTTCAAAAATAAATTATTTTTTTCAAATACACTTCAAATCCTCCAATTTTGGCTATTTGTGAGTCAAAAGAGATTATCGGTTTACCAAATTATGTTTGGCCGAGCATATTTACGTTGTTCGATCACAGACTCGGGTACCGAGACCAGCCTACAGGATTTCCATGCATAAAGTCACAGCTGACCGATGACCTGGATTGTAAGGGAGCATTATACATTTATGACAACGGCGTGTGACAGACATTTGCATAATCTGGTTCTCCTGTGCGCTTTCACCAATGCAAACCTAAAGTCTAGATATTGCTTTGACTGAGGCATTCTTGTATTAATAACTTTTCCCACCTTATCACTTCCAGTTGTTTGAGTTTATGTTCTATCAGTATAATTAATGGTAAAAGTAACAACACTGCTGTAAATTATGTAATGGTATTTTTATTTTAGTATAAAATTGAAACATGTTTTTCTACAGATGTTTATGTAATGGTTTTGTTATTTTAGTATAATATGTTTACCTGTTTGTGCACAGTGGTTTATGTACCTGTATTAATTGGTATCTTAATATTATATTTTACCTGTTTGTCCACACTGCATTAAGTGTAATGGTATTGCTATTTTAGTATGATAATTTTACATTTTTTTTCTACAACTATTTATGTAATAGTACAATGTATTATTTTGTTGTAATATTTATTTATGTAATAGTACAAAGTATTATTTTGTTGTAATATTTTAACATTTTTTTCTACAGCTATTTATGTAATAGTACAATGTATTATTTTGTTATTGTAATATTTTAACATTTTTTATCAGCTATTTATGTAATAGTTCAATGTATTATTTTGTTATAATAATATTTTAACATTTTTTTCTACAACTGTTTATGTAATAGTTCAATGTATTATTTTGTTATTATAATATTTTAACATTTTTTTCAGCTATTCATGTAATAGTATTATTATTTTATTATAACATTTGTACCGGTCTTTTTCCACAGCTG
This sequence comes from Pododesmus macrochisma, assembly GCA_032359645.1. Classification (NCBI taxonomy): domain Eukaryota; kingdom Metazoa; phylum Mollusca; class Bivalvia; order Pectinida; family Anomiidae; genus Pododesmus; species Pododesmus macrochisma. The sequence goes on along the minus strand of JAUMGZ010237187.1, from coordinate 9,255 downwards.
ATGCTGATGTCTGCTCCATTCCAGCCTACTTATCTTATGGTCATTCAGATACTTTAAGACATTGTTTTAGTGGCTTACTCAAGACTGCCTATTCATACATGATGCCATCTGGTGGATGTCAGGATGATAACTGCACTATGTACAGAACACCATCAAATAGGACAACAAATGGAACAGATATGAGTAGAACACCTACTACAGGGACAGGAAATGAAACTGATATGTATAGAACATCAATAAACGGGACGATTCATGGATATAACTACTCTGTTGCCTTTGATCAATTCCTTGACTTGGACTTTTGGTGCAGGTTTGTTCTAATTGAAATTTGTGTGTTGTCAGAAATCATTGATCAGTTTCGCAGAACAGCTGGAAAATTATGCTGATGAATAAGCAATATTTTGTTCAAGAAGAGTGCTTTTGATTTTAAATCTGAATTTTACATGTACAGGTCTCTCAGTTGACAATTGATTATTATGATACAGATCGAAAGGTATTTGATAAGTAAATTGCTTAGAATCCTGAACAATTATGCTGACTTCTTCTCTTATCAGCTTGCCTATTTGGTGAAAATGGGGTGTTTATGTTGCAGATAAAATTTTGAGGGAAAACGTCTCAAATGACAAATGTTTTCTTATTTATTGAAATATGTCTTATCACTCTTTTGTACCTGGTGGAAAAATATCACAGATTGAAATATATGTCACATTTTCATGCATTTGGGGGCTTTTAGCCGTTTTGTTGATGATATACTCAAAAAATTGGACTGACTCACTTTTTGGATTAAGACAGCAAATGTTTGAAATGTCAACAATCTTAACATAATTCCACAAATGAACTTCAAAAACATATTTTAAACATATAATTGAAATGATTATTGTTGATTTGCATTTAAATACATTAAAAAGTCAACAGTTTTACTATTGATGATTTTGGGTTGTTGTCGATTCTCCAGTGAAGAAGGCTACACTTTGTTTTACAATATTGTAAATCTCAACCAATTAACGTACTTAATAATGACACTTTATTCCTTGTTTTACAGTGCCTACGAAACTGGACTTAATTGTGTTCAACAGAAAATCTCAATGAACCACATGAAATGTAGTCTGAAATCTCTAGCCAAAACAACACCTAAAGTCTTGTCTGATGTCTTCAAACCACTTAACGTCAGCAAGCTGGTGGGCTGTAATGGTAAGATATTGATGTTGTTTTGTCCAAAAAAAAAACTTCAATTCACATGAACATATTGTTGTTGCTTTTGTGCAACAGTTTTTGTGCTTTTATAAAGATCTATTGTTTAAATGGTTTGGTCCTGAAAACAGGAGTTGATGGCATACGTTATCTTGGTTCATTCATTATGTAAAAGCACTATGATGTATTTAGTGAAGTCAAGACATTTTTAAAAATGTCCCTATGTTAACAGAAATATCATAGAATTCTGACACTTGTAAATTTTACCTTTTAAATTGGTTTTTATCAATGAAATGTACTGAAGTAAATGTGAATGAAGTGAGATACAGCACATTGGTCACTTTCCAATTGTACTCTCTCATATGTTCACAGTAACAGAACAAGGGCCAGTGTGCAATGATACTGGACGACTACACAAGCTGATAGCTGTTAGCTGTGCTGCAGAAATTAGTTTGATGATGAGAATGTTTAATTTATCTAGACAACTTGTATGTGGGTGAGTATGTTGCCTTTTGCAAGAAATATAACCCTGAAAATATTGACTTGGTTTCTATTCCAATAACTGCTTATGCATTTAATAGTCTTTTCTATTGAATATACTTAACATATGTAATAAATGGCTTCAAACATGTGATCCTTTATAAACTTTCATATATTAGTCCGGGTTTCTTGAACAACACAATTTGAGCTTGAATATTTTACCGTTTACTTCTTTAATACTGAAGTATTTCTTATTTGTACTTTATCAAATTTTACTACTGTTCTCATTAGATATGGAGTGCCAAATTATTTCCGCTGTGCTAACGATGTTGCTATGATGCACAACTGTTCCAAGGAGAATGTGTATGGGGCTGTAAAGAAAGCGGGACGCTGGTTTGATGATCTGAGAACAGATTTCAATATATCTAATTGTTTTGGTAAGAAAGCTTTTATAACTAGTAGATGGTTATATATGTATCATTATCTGGTAAAGGTTTTCATACACCGGAATGACACAGAGGCATCGCGGCGGGTGACACATTTGTAGCAGGAAATGCATATCGCTAGGAACCTGGTTTCGCTTCAAGTTTTTAATAGAAGTTTGTGATGTTTCCATTTTTTGTTATGTCCATGGACTTACGGCCTTAGAATATCGTCTTGGTTTTACGATTTACTAACCTTTTTTTTTAAAGTTATCTAGTGAAATACTTTGCATATGTATTATTAGAAGAATATTTTTACTGTCATCAAATGTATAATCGAAAGTATGTTAGGCATGTAATAAGAAGTAATACAAAAACAAAACTAACTAATAGACATTAGGCAAGCATGGCAAATTGATTTTCTTCAGACTGACCAACTCTTTCTGGACTAATTGATTGACTTATTATAATTGGTTACTTGTTACAATTGGTTACTTATTACAACCAATGAATGGAAATGTAGTCCTGTGACTAGTGTATATTTTAATGGTGTTATTTACAAAATAAAGATATTTTTGTTTAATCCATTTTTTTTTCTTTGTTAACTACCAATACATTTTTGATAAATGCCCAGTTATATTATTGTTTAAGTATTGTATGCATATTTGTTTATTATTCAATGTTTACAATCTGTTGATTATACATATAATTTTGACAGGAGAAAACATGAACAAGACTGGAATATGTCCTGCCTACACTAGTGGTATGTGTATGTATAAGCCATCCTGTATGACAGATATGGAGTGTAGTGGTTCAACCAAGTGTTGTAACACAATGTGTGGCAAGAAATGTTGGGAACCTACAGGTAAATCTACCTTTTTTCTTATTCACCAAAATCTGTCCTGAATTTGTATTAAGGATACTTGAGACATTAATTTTTTTCACATTCATGATTTTCACTTTTTCACATAAGTTTGTGTATATTAATAAATTTTAACATATATTGCTACAAATTTTCTTATATCTTCAAGCATGATGAAGTTATTAACATATTAAATTTAAATGTTACTTATTTGAAATGTAAACATAGCCATGTGCTTATCCATGCCACCCTGAGTGATAAAACTGGGAGCTTGCATACAAACAGGGGCAGTTTTATCTAATTAATGCTTGTGTTCAATGGTCATGACATTTCAATGTATTCCCACTGGTCACTGATGTGGCACTACTATCCTGATTAAAGATGACCGTGAAAGATCTAGAAAATAGTGTCTCAAATTTTTGATATATAGATAGTGCTAATACAGTGACCTTATAAACTTCAAAAATTTGAATTTTCTAAGTAATTAGTTACAGTTTGAAAACGAGGAAGAAAACAGAAAAACTGGGACACCCTTTTCTAGAAAAAAAGGGTTATTGATGCTAGATTAAAGTTAGTAGAGTAGAATTCCTAATTGAGGCCTCTCTAGGCTTAACTGCGTTAAAGAAAATTGGGACCTTCTGGAAGTGGTCAAAAGCATACTTAATTAAATCTCATCTTTTAATGTGATGTCTGAGACTTTTAAAACTTACCTATTTAGATAGAAAATAAAGAATGCTTTCTAATGATATATACTTTATTGGGTCTATTGTGAATATTTTTTGAGAAAATGTAACGTAAAGTTTTAAAAAATTAACATCTTAAGTATCCTTAATGACCTTACATTTAATAATTTCTGCAGAACCTCCCGTCTCAAATGTTTGTACTGAAACTTAATTTAATGTGATCTGCATCAAAAGAGCTGTTTAAAAAAATCAAAAACATATCAGAATAAAGTTATTATACAATGTACATATACATATAATACTGGGCATTATTTAAAGTTTTGATAATAATTTTTTGTTTCAGTTTACAAGACCTATTTCAAGGTGTCTTTCAACAGAAAATTTACAGCAAAGATGTGGGAGCCAGAAGAATATAGAAAGACCATGCAACAGTTTCAAGATGTTGTATGTTGCCACCTTTTTATAGCTTTCTCATTGTTTGAAAATGATTATTTGACGTATGATTATACCAATTTTTGTAGTTTTATGTCAAATGAATTATTATTCTATAATGTAGGTTTACATAGATTTTTTAGGCAAATCACGTAAACAAAGTAAACTTAACTTATGGTCCTCTCTTATAGTCTTCTGTTATGGTGCAGGTTGACAATTTTGTAACTCATAATTGCTTTTTAATATAAAACAATAACTATGATTGGATATTTTTTTAGATCAACAAGGCTCTTGGTGGAACAGGGTTAAAGATCACAGTCTTTCAATTATCGTAAGTAACAGTATTCATAAATTCAGTGTATTGCTTATATTTGATCAATGTCAACCAAATTTGTTACGAAAACATCCTAGGGGAAAGGATATTCAGATTTGTTTAAAGGAGTGCAAGTACGGGATCAATAAGAGCTGTTCTGGAATAAACCACCTGGGATGGATGGGAGGCACTTTGTCAGAGGCCCCTGATTTAATATAAGGTATGGTAGCTAGGCAGATCTGGATTGACCCCGACACCTTTAATATAAGGTATGGTAGCTAGGCAGATCTGGATTGACCCTGACACCTTTAACATATTACTTTAGGTGCCTCTGATCCCTCCCATATGCTTAATTCTGGAACAGTCCTAATAATTTTAAAGGCTAAGAGCTTTAAAAGTATTTAACTTTAACCAGTTTTGGTACCTTTGCTCCAACGTAGGTAACATATTTTAGGGTTAAAGTTCAAGGCAACACATTTTAAGGTCAAAGTTCAACACAGTGTCGGTAAACTGGTAAAGAGAATCTGCGATCGTGGGTTCGAATCCTGGTGGTGCCATATTCCAAGATGTTAAAATTGGTCACTCTTCTCGCTCCCTGCTTAACACGCAGCATTAATTGGTAAGAGAAGGACTGGTTGGCTCGGTGTCAGTATAATGTGACCGAGTGAAGTATCATGTCAATGTGTCTGCGGCATGATATTTCAGTGAGACAGCACTATAAAGTTGCCATAAGTGCGCGCTGTCGCAAGCAGACACTGTCTCGATATTACCTATTCATGGGTTAAAGGTACGCTAAACCCCATTAAAACAAACAAACAAACCTATGTTAGAAACATAGGTAACATATTTTAGGGTCAAAGTTCAAGGCAACACATTTTAGGGTCAAAGTTCAACAACAATATTTTGAAGTAAATGCATTTTATATGAAATTTCATATTTCAAGTTCTCAAAAACCACTCGATCGATTTCAGACAAACTTAATAGGGAACTATTCTTGGGATGCAGATTTAGATTTGTTTAATGATGGGTCTGCACCAATATGGGTATATTGTATATATTGTAAAATTGTATTGAAGCAAATACATGTTATATGAATTTTTCGGTTAATTCTTGAACCATTAGGGAAAAACCTTACTAAATATAATTGTAGTGCTGTTCAATCAGACCAAATGGGCTCTTGTTCAAATATTTTAGTTCCTTCAGGAGTTTTGAGTTTTGTGACGTAAAATTCAGAAGAAATAAAGTGTAATATCAATTAAATAGTCGTAAACATGATTTTACGGAATCTAGATGCTAAGAGAGTAAATAATAAAAAAAAAATATCTAGACAGTATTCAAAAAGCATAATGAAAGGAAAAATCACAGATTTGATTAAATGTTTGAGGTAAAACTAGAGGTCTATCAAGAGTGCATTTCCTGCTATATGTGTCACCTACTACATTACAAAATGTTTTGTACATTATTACCAAAATAATCCGTCTTCTAATGGCCGAACGGTCGCTGAAGACGTTAATCTCCACATATCACATTACCAAAATAAAACCCACTATACTCAAAAACTGTAAAGATTTTTAGTGTTTAAAAGCATTGTAAAATAATTGCCTTTAAACAGAAAGTAGAAAAAGAAGTACTAGACATTAAATTATTCGATGAAATATCAATAGTCGAAAATGTATCCATTGTATATTTATTTAGAGAGTTTTTGTGTTCTTATATTTAGGAATGGTAGTATAATTGTATCTGGTAGAGCAGACCATTCTACACCAAAGGATGCCAAAGATGTGAAGATGAGTATGGAGGACGCCATAAAGAAGGCCTCTCCTAATGAACCCATGCTATCAAACTTTACTTGGGTTGATACTGCACCAGGTTTGTAATTGTATTTCAATGATGGTAACTTAAAGAACAAATCATAAACTAAACTTCTTATAAATATCAAGCTTTTTGTCATTAATGTTGCTTTGTTACACAATAAGAGTATGGTCTGTATAAATTGAAAGCCTAGAGGGGATTTGTCATTTCAAGACGTTTATTTTTTATAACAGATAAAAGTAATTTTATTAAGAATTTTATAAATTATGGAAGACATATTTGACCTCATGTTATATATTCCCTAGTACACTATCTGATAAATGTTTATTTATTGCTTAAACATTATGATGAAGCTTTACTGTGTTCATTTGATGATGACTACATTGAACTAAGGAAAGCTTTTCAGTAAGTGATTCCTAATATTTATGAATATGGATTTTGAAGTCAACTCGTCATCCTATGACAGTTTGTTATTCCACACTGCCAAACAATCTATGAGGAAATTTTGAGTATCAACTATGAGAATGTTTTCTTTATAGAACATTTTCAAACTCATTTAGTTTTGAAGTTATTGGAGACCTGAAAATATTGACTGCTTTATTGTTTTTGTCAACAGGTGTGAATCCTACTCCAACAATGCCTACACCACCACCTCCAGACAATCGTACATGTAATAGCATTGAGACAGTTGTGAACCTCTGGCAGAACGAATGCAAGGCCGTTTTTGAAGCATTTAAAAGACCAGAAGTTTCCAGCAAGAAAGAGAAATTCTGCGAGTATGTTCAGTGTTAATTGATTCTTGTTTAATCATTAAAGATGATTGATATTTTTCAAGGTGAAAAGTTAAAACTAAGTATCTAGATATTTACTCTGACAAAACTTTACATTTTAGAGCCAGAAAATCAATCAATGACTTGTTCAGTCCTTAAACTTTAAAAAATAATGTGATATCTTAATGAAGAAAATTTGTTTGTGCCACTGTTTTAAGGTTCTGATACAAATCTTTTAATATTCACTGTTTTTTACTTTAAGATTGATATCAGACTCCCTTGGATGTATGTATTATATCACTCATAAGACTCTTGGATGTGAGGTACAAACTTTTAAAGATGTCATAATGAAGGATGGGGCCAGACTAGTCAGTCTTTTTAGTTCTATAGGGGTCCCGCTTCGGTTTGACCCCGGACAGTGTTCTAGTGAGTGATACATTATTCTGTTACAACTGTAGTGCTCTAGGTTTAATTCTTTGTGTGATGAAGTTCAGTCGTGGTGAGTGATCTATTAGCTGTTAAATCTGTACTAAATACTAAATTGATCAAACATGAAATATATATCTGATGTTGAAAAGAGATCGAGGCCTATAATAATTGATTTGGCCATTACATTCATCTGGTTGCAACTGCACTATTGGTTAAAATTAGTGTAAATTTGGATGACTTGATAATATTTGAAAGAATGCATATTGATTCAGAAGATTTAATCTTTATTAATGTTTTTGTTTTGTTTAGACCTTGATCCATTTAGACTCACTGGTAAACCAGACTTTGATAATGTGTGTGTGGACAAAGCTAGAATTGCCTACATGATCAAGTATGAAAATGGAATGTGTACTGACATGGTCAAATCCATTCAAAACCAGAACTTCAGCATCTCACAAAAGTGCCAGTAAGTCTTAATAAATGTGAAGTTGTGATGTATGTCAAGCATTTTGGAGCTCAAAAGTGTAAAGCACATTTACAATGTTTTATATGCCCATCGAAGGAAGAGACATATTTTGTTATCTGTACACATTGGCAGCCAGGCGGGTGGCACATACTTTCAGCTCAATATCTTGAGTAATTATGTATATATAATTAACCAATTAACTACAAAATTCAAAACAAGGTTAATTACCATGAAAGCTTATAGATAATAGATATCCACTGTCATCTGACAGTGATTAATGGAGTTATGGCCCCTTGGTTCAAGTAAAACATGGTTTCTACTCATTATCTCTATTGATTGGTGTGCCCTTGTTGTAGGTGAGATATGAATGGATACTATTTTGTAAACAATTGAAGTGAAGATTTAAATATTCTCTTGTATGTGATATGGCTAGAAAAAAAATAGGGCTATGTCAGTGAAAAGTTTCTTTAAAAGTTTGTTTTTCCTCTATCACAGTGCCATGAGGAACCTAAGCAGTTGTATTCAGTATGTACTAGAAAGAAATGATAAAGGTCAAAAAGAAAGACACTGTGATTCTGAAGATGTTTATAGAGCTGTGATGGAGTTACAAGCCAATTTACCGTCTTTCAATAGGACTAGAGTTTCTGTAGAAACTTGTAAAGGTATTGGTATTCTTTCTTGCATATTAGCGATATTGCTTTGTTACTGTTTTTTAGTTGAAATTTTATTTACATGTTGCTTTTATTCATCAGTACATGTATACCGCTAGTTCACATGGAAGTTTACTTTGCACGACTTTCATAGCCTTTAAAATTTGACATGTCAGAATATCTTTTTATCATCCAAATTCAAGCGCAGCTTGTTCATTTTAATTATAGTCTTACTGTTTGTTTTTTGTGAGTGTGATCTTAATAATTAAACTTCCTGATTTATGTTTTCTTTAGAACCTGTCCTTGATTGTACAAATTTGGAGTCATTGGGACGATTTTTACATCAAAGTTGCGCATCTTTTGCTCATCTGAACCGATCTGCTGGAAAATACGAACTATTCTGCCCGTAAGTGTTATACCACTAACTGTAAACCATAAAATTTTGTCCATTAAGTTTGATTATCATTAAGGATGTATAAAGGTGAAAGATTTGTTGATAAAAGTAAATTTATAATTTTGGGTTATAGTCAAAACGTACCATGACCAGAACATACCCAAATTTGGTCGGAACATACCCACCAAAACGTACCTACCAAAATGTGCCATGATAAAATCATACAGGAAAACAAAACGTACCTATTTTGCGCATTATAGAAAAATGCAATTTTTTTTTTAGTCCATCTGGACCAAAGGTCCAAAGTGGACTTTTCTCATACAAATCCTGTCCGTCGTCCGTCGTCCGTCG